>OOFC01050397.1:6514-25322 GCA_900323345.1 Pseudochromis fuscus | reverse complement strand
GTAAGTCTTGACTTCTTTTTTTCTTTTTTTTTTTTTTTTACCAACCACTTAACCAAGATCGCAATCTTCCTCTAACCTTAACCAAGTGCTGTAGCCTTTTCATAACCATAGAAGCATTGTGTGCAGATCTTGCTGGAGTATGCTTTCAATCAGTAGTTTGCAGGGTTGTATGTAATCCTGGAAGAAAGAGCTTTTTCTGTCATTCAGAGAAATTTTTACACACACAAAAGAGGCTGCAAATTTGCACGCTGAATGTAAAATAACACGGAAAACCTGTGAATCTAAATAACCATAACATTTCCATTTTTAGGAAAAGATAGGCCTAGTTTAGTTATTCAACTCAAAAATTGTCATTTTCAGTCACGAAATACTGGATAAACAAGCCTGGCCTCCAATGAGAGCAATGCTGAGGTACAGTCGCAAATCTTCACTAGGATTCAGGGAAGTTTAAGTAAGTCTTATACGCCCCTACAACATTTCTGTGAAGTTTCTTGGTGAAACTCCGCTTTCATCCTGTATTTTAGTCTGACTCAAAAACGCTGCTGCAGCAGGAAGGTTACCTGATCAACCAGGCCCAACACGCTTTGAAAGAATACTTTACAAAGACATGAGGGCCTGGAGCTGCACTGCTGTCTCTCATTTCAAGGGCGGGCTTAGCAAGCTGAGAGGGAACCAATCACAGAAGTCGAATGTGACGCACAAAGTGTGAGACGCTACACCGGATATGACATTAGCGTATTCTGTCAAATGGTGTAGCGTGTGTAGCCGCACCACGAACACAAACGAGTGGAGCTATGGCAAACGGAGGAGAGAGGACTAACATTAACGATCCTATATTTTCCAGTTTTTGCAAAACCAAAGCTAGAGCAGGGGTAAACACTCGTACGGCAGCCATGTCCGACATTTTCAATGTTTTGAGTTGGGAGAAACGCTTGTTCCGGCTTCTGAGTATGACACGTCAATAACAGGGGCATGTAATTGGTCGGTCCCAAAGTTTGCTCATGAAGGGACTGGCTGTGTCTCCGGTGTCAGACCCTTCTGCATTTGAACATAATGTAGGAGGGTCTGATTGGTCAGGCTAGCAGGAACGCTCTGTTTTCTGGTGCCTGTACCTTTAAGACGCTCCCCTCGGTTGCTCTGCACTGATGTCAGGACGTCGTCGTCGTAAACAGGAAACCAGCGCAACGCAAGGAATCGTAAACGAGAAAAATCCACTCAGCTGTGAGACCGGCAGCCTGTGTAACGAAATGTGTGGATTTTTACAACTCAAACCGAGTTTTGGGTGCAGTCATGTCGCGGCCAAACTGCTCTTTAACAGAGAAATCTAAGAAGGCCTATCCTACACTTCTGACACTGTGGGAGACCATGTGGGATACTCCGAAGGGATGTCTGTCAGACCCTGTCAGTCTGCTCCACGGCCTACGTCACGATATATCAGAACCCAGAATGGCTCGTTTTACCTCAGGTATTTCTCTTCAAGCAGCTCACTCAACAATGAGATGGTTTTAAAATCTCACAGGAAGTGGATCCCAAACAGTACATATAAAAGACTTTAAAAAGTGGATTTTCCATAATATGTCCACTTTGAAGCTTTTATTAGACAACATGATCTTTGAGGCTTTGTTTCTTACTTCAAAAAATCAATAATAAATTTTCTTACCAAATTAATTGACTCATAAATTTAAGCTTTTCTTGATTAGTGGGTTGTGAAAAGAAAAAAATGAATGCACAAAGCCCCTTAGTGAGACACTGAAATATGGTCCAGGAAGTCCAGGAGAAGTAACAGATAATGAATTTTAAAGCTTATCAGGAAACACTACTCAGTGGTTATTCACAGACAGAATTTTACAGCTCTGCAAACTTATCTCTGCAACGATTTTATCTGTGATCACGACGATCACTGGGCGTGCAGCTGCAAAGCCCTGATTCAGAGGAATGAGACGGCTGAATTAAAAAAAAATGTTGACTTTTTTATATGTATTGAATTTAGAGACGCTGCACTGTATCCCATAAAAATACAGTTTTTCATTTGTAAAATAATGAATCTGTTTCTGTCTTTTGAATGTACACAGCTAGACTTTAAAGGAGGTTTCTAGTTCATTTCAACCTGACATATTTCCCATTAATGTGGCTTTTGTGGCTCTCTGGGTAACGCTCACTCTACCTCATTTGTAGAAATTTTGGGAAATGAGGCGTCGCACGAAACTGTGTGTTTATCAGGGCGGCCAGCATGAGCTTTCTACAGCTTTTCAAAATAGCAGATTTTTACGTTAATCATTTTCAAAGTTTGTTTCCAGTCTGTCTGAAAGTAAACACAAAAATTAGTCACCTGGAAAGGATTTTGTGAACTGTATTAGCTTTTACTCACCAAACAGAGGGCTGAGCGTACGGGAGGTCTCGGTCTTTTCTTTCAGTTGATTTTTGAAAGGTAAAACACCGTCTCCTGGATGTTTAAAAAGACCTGGAGTTACACAGCAGCGTTTACCCCATAGGCACATTGAGATTTTCCAAGTTTGGCATCAGTAGGTCCCACTTGTTGCAGTGACATGTCTTCTGTTTGATTCAGCTCAAGCCTTCAGACCTTCATCACCTGCTATCATCCTCATAATGTTCCTTGGAGTTTGTAAAACTCAGCCTCACACAAACTAACCAGAGAGCATGAATGAATATGCCAGCGATTAGGTCAGCGGGCAAGTATCCTCAGATACAGATTCCTCATGCAAGAACCAAAATGACCATTCCAGGCGGCTAATTTCTGTGTTTATGTACAGTCAGACTCAAAAATAAACATTTAAAATGATTAATGTAATAATCTGCCTTTTTGGAGAGCTACAGGGAACAGGGTTTTGTGTGACTTCTTGTTTCCCCGAATCTCTACAACAGAGGTGAAGAGTGCACACTTGGCATGACCCACAAAGCCACAACAGCCACATTAATGGGAAACATGCCAGGTTGAAATAAACTGGAATTTGCACTGTTATAGCTCTTTATGTAATTTGAACTCACCCCCTTCTTTACAAATAGTGTATAATCTTTAAAGGTTGTGATCTCACACTGTGTTTCTCTCTCCTCTTCTCTCACAGTCTCTTTTTTCCCTCCTCTCTCTCCCTGTTGCACACAGCATCCCTCTATTATTGGAATAGTGTCACGGAAACACACACTCTGCTGTAATATAATGCTGTAGTTTGATCCAGACCTCCCATTCATTTGTTTAGCTATAAAGGTCTATGAAGTTGATATGTGTTTACATATTTGTTCACCCCTTCACTCTTTTCCAGTAACTATGGCTGCTGGCTTGACTTGTGTATGTATGTACGTGTGTGTGTGTGTGTGTGTGTGTGTGTGTGTTCCTCCCATTGCTGAATTACACAACTCTTTCCACCCCAGGGCCTGAGAACTGGTCTGATGTGACCTGATGATTTTATTGCAGCAACAGTCCTTTTGAGGACTCTCTCTCTCTCTCTCTCTCTCTCACACACACACACACACACTCACCCACACACACACACACACTTACTTTCCCTCCGTGTCTCTGTCTCTCACTTCCCCCTCTCCTTTCCTTTTTTTTTTTGCCTGCCTCCACATCTGTTAATCTGCTCAGGGAATAGCAGCAGACAGAGTTTTCCAAACCTCTGTGCATTTACGTGTCATGCAATTCATCATTGGTAAGTCTTGGACGAGTTCTGAGAAAGTCAGACTTCAACCCTGAACTCAAATCAGATTATGGCTTGCTCATCCAGTAGCCAGGAGCTGGAAATAGGTTTATTGCAGGTTTGGGGTTGAGGTGGTCAGTGTTCCTCTGAAAGGAGCAAACTGTCTCCTTATCTGCATCTTTAAACCTAAACAACAAGAGTTCAGGCTTAGCAGAGTCCACATTATTTTTAATTCACTTTTTTTGTTTTTATTTATTTTTTAAGTTGGTCCCAATTAACAAACAGAGGTCAGATGAGATCACTGACTTTCTTTCTGTAACTGATCCAACAACAACTCTTATATGTTAGTTTCTGCTTACAGCAACAGAAATATTAAGATGATTGTGCTGTCTCACGTCTGATGAGCCAATCACAGCAGCATAACCATTAGAGTAGTGCTCTCGCTGTGAGCGTTTTGCTGTCTGACTCTGCTGAACAATGCGGCTCGCCACTTTGTGTCGGCCAAAATGACTCCCTGCATGAATAGCAAGACCCGAGCCAAGCTACTGGCCTTACCATCGCTAACCCCTCAGCCTCCTTCCATTACACCGACATGGGAAAAGATACTCTGGGAGAATCAGATGTATTATTTTACTCTTACTGGGAGTCCACCCACTTAACAGCTACTCCGCTTTGGTTGCATTTACTGAGCTAAAGAAGCGAACAGGGGGTGTAGCTGCAGAGCGTTTGGTTTTTGTGATACTAAAACTGAACGAGTGCATATTTGTAGCAAGTAGTGGACATGTAAGTGACATGACTTGTGCTGGTGAAGGTTAAAAGTCGATCATGCATGGGTGCACGGCCGCTCTGTTCCAGTAATATGTGTTTGTTAGTACAGGGCTGTCTGCAAAGCCATTAAAGCCCCGACCCCTGTTTTTAGACCTCGTCATGCCCTCTGGTCTTTGTGTTGCCATCATGGTTCATCTCTGATTGATTGTGACAGGGAACAATAATGGGCACACAGAGAAAGGGAATTCTCTCTGACTACTTGTCAGGCCGTATTAGCTCAACCCAACATCCCCCCAAATCTGTGTGGCTGATTGTGATCCATTAGCAAAGATGAAATTTATGCAACCACTACCTATTGTGTGAGTAAAGTTGGTTAGTTGTAGTATATGTCATGTATATAGCACAATAATTGCCAATAAACTTATATTTATCCACATGCTCTGCAGCTGTTTTCGAGAAGCTCCTGTGATGTTTTAATTCAGGAGTTACAACGATAGAGAAAGTGTCATAAATACCTGCAATCAGGGTTTTGTGTGATTTATCCCAATCTTTGTGTGAAAAAAAGAGATGCCTGCACATTAATATGCTCTGAAAATAAGAGTAATTGCTTTTTGCCTGGGAAAGCTGTTAAGCAACAATCCCTGAGAAAGACTACTTGAATTTATTACCAAAAGCCTGTGCATGCGCCTGCAGGAAACAGGTGGGGCTGGTGAGATTCAAGTCAGAAAGATTATTTGTATGGAACTAAAACATTATGAGAAAAGGACCGTTTTAAATAGCATTTCAATATGGCAGACAAGACCAGTGGATAAATTCATCATTTCCTAATTTGGAGTTAAATGCTTTTACAGATCATTTCACTAAACACAAAGCAGTCGACCGGAGGGAGGCCGGTGGTTTAAAAAGCGCTCGTACAGTTTTGCATGTTGTCTTTTTAATAACAATCACGACCAACAAGTAAATCAAACAATATTACTGCCAAAAACATCATCTAAATGTCATCTACGGGGTAGGATGACGCTGACTGGGCAAATATTAAACAGTACAGGGATTCAGAATCTGTTCTCCTGACTCGGAGAAAATGAGGTCTAACTGTACATCTAGCCACTGTCATGTTATGACTTTTTTCCCCCTCCTTCTTCATTTTTGTTCCATTAGGGCTTCACACTGTAAAAGGAGCACCAAAACAAACAGAGACAGCGGAGAGGGGAATGAAAGACTGCAGTGTTTTGGGAACACCAGAGTCCCGACTGCTCATGCGACTTGATCGTCAGCTGGCTGGAGCGAAGGCCGCCAGGTGAGCTGATAGGAGAGGAGCATGGCAACAAAAAAAAAGAAGACAACAGCTACATTTTAAATTACATTACATTTCCTGTTATTGCTGGAGAAAAGTGCTCTGGTTGAACTTTCTGAGGACTGTCACCTTTTAATACACGAGACTTGAGTCAGACATCACATACTACAGGTTAAGCTAATTTGTATATGGACAAAAAAAAAAAAAAAAATGCATAGTCTCTCTAAATCACAAGGAAATGTAACAGTACCCATAGTTTAATATAAAATTGTTCCCATCGTGGATAATGGAGATACATGTCAATTTTTCTTCCCAGTTAGTGAAACAATCACTATATGACGAATTGCATAACAGACTAAATCTGCTAAAAAAAAAAAAGTTACGTAACACTTGTTATTTTCCAGTATATTCTTTGATGTCCCAAAAATAATTTGAACCTGTTAGGGATGAAAACTTCCAGTGAATGGCAGTGTGTTCATGGCTAGTTTCCATCACAGTTCTTCCCCTCCATACAGGTCCCCTCTTCTTCTTCTTCTTCCATCCGTTCTAATAGATGCACCAAAAAAAGGCCATTGCTGCTGGCTGGCCAAAAAAGAAAAGCTTGGCTCAACTTCTTTGTTCATTGACTTTCCATTGCAAATCCAACAGGCATTCTCTCTCAACTCTCCTTTCCCCTGACCACAGCTATGGCTTTGGATACAGCAGCAAGTCTGTCCTTTCTCCTTTTGTGTTTGAAGATAATGCCCACTGTTTGAAGCAAAGGGAACTCAAGGCAAGTTCAAGGGGGGAAAAAAATCCAGCCTGAAAGGAGTCTTTCAGAAGGGCACCATCTATATTTGTGACAATTATTGATATAATACCAAGGCTAGAAACAAGAAGGCTACTGACAATGTGGAGATTGTAACTTTGTGGCATATTTGTTCGAGCTTGACAGCAGAAAATATACCACAAAATACATCTCTTTCAGTTATTGTCAATGAAGCTTCTCTAAGTTGTTTTTGCTTGTCCATCTCCACATATACATGGAAGTGTTTTAAGATCTTACCTTGATTGGAAGACTAAGTTTGGTTCTGGGTTATGTTTGAAATCAAAATGAAACTACTTGTCATCCAGAACTGATTAGATGGGAGGAAAATGACAAAACAAGAAAAAAAAAAAGAGGTTTTGAGAAAATCTGCATCCTTAGAAATGTGTGCCCTCCAGTGGGGTGATCAGATCTAAGTCATGAGGCCACAGGGTCAGTTTTAAGTATTTGTCACAGCTAAGAGTCCAAAAAGTCAAAGAGCACGGGTTTGGTCTATACCGAGTAAAATCCTGCCGTTCTACCTCGCCTTCGTGTCCTCTCAGCTACACTTGCAAGACTTTACAATCATGTTGGAGAGCTGCTCCACTTTGGGGGTTCGTCCAGAGTAGTAGAGTATAGTGAGGGGCTCCAGGTCCTGAGGGACACAGCAGGGGGAGGCGGAGGCCTCTGGATTCAGAGTGTTATACAGGCTCAGCAGCTGTTGAAAGGCACACAGGAGAGATGAAAACTCATTTTCAGATAGTATTTACAGTTGTGAACTGTATTATGTGTCTTATGAAAGATAAAATCCTGGTAATTTACTGCCTTGTTTAAACCAGACTCGATATTGAGAATTCATCAGAGAGGTCTGTGAAATGCTGTGTGCTTGCTGAACAGTGACTGTGTGGCCTGAATAACCAAAACAAGCTAAAAGAGGCTCAAAGTTGACCTCATTACCATGTTAAGAAAAAAACTTCTCGATAAGTAGTGTCTACCTTTGATTGAGGTGGGATATTTCTTCGGTACATAGTAATAGTTATGCCAAACCCAAGGCACACTGCTCCTGGGTGTCCTGGTGTACCCAAGTCGATCAAAGTGCTCTGGTCATGTGGTGCATGTGGTGAATATGAGCAGTGTTGTTGCTCTCTTTCCCTGATAGTTTTCTCTTTTCAATTAAATCTATACACCTCAGGTGTAATTTTCCCACTGCAGATCCATCCTTACCGAGCTGTGTGTTGTGTCTGAGCTCCTCAGGTAGGGGCAGGGCCCGGAGCAGTAGTTGGCGTCGTAACCACTGGGCTCATGGATCCACTTCCAGTCCAAATCCCGCCGGAAATCAATGTGGAGTTTGCGAACACAGCAGCTCTCCTCTGTGGTTCTGCAATGACACACAACAATCCTATAGTCAGGCTGAAATCTTTTTTTATTGATACATTTACATCCTCTTAATAAAGATAATCAGAACGTGTGTCCCTTACGAGAAACAGTAGTTTGTGTCCAGCGCTCTCTTGCGTCGGCGTGGAGTCTGAGCATCGAGGCGGTGGGGTGGGATCATCATGAAGATGAGGTGAGGCAGATACTGCTCCTTTTTCCTCTTCAGGTTGTCCAGATCCAAGCGACTGTGCTCCTCATCTCCATCAACGCCTGAATTAGAAACATAACCATCGGGTACTTTAACCAACAATCAGTATTATGGATTTCTCTCTGTCGAGCTATCTGAGCATCTACAATTTGCAAAATGATTGTCACAAGTTTAGTCAGAGAAACGTGGCAACAGTTTACCTTTAGTGTATTTCCATAGAAATGGACGAAGCAAGTGTGATGTCACCAATTGGTTTGTGGACAACCAGGTTTGTGGAGCCAAGAGATCGGCGTTTGAGTTCAATGTGTATGAGACTCGACTTCAGTGTTGCTCTCATTGGAGAAGAGGCCCCCAGATTACTGAGTATTTCATGATTAAAAATGATGATTTTTGAATTGAAGTCAATTGGAGCCTTGGAGCCTCCAGCAGCTGTCAGGTGTATTGCGGCTTTTTGCGCTTCCTCATTGGCTTCAATTTTGAGCCCCACTTGCTTCGCCCATTTCTATACATAGACTATGAATACTTTACAACAAAGACAGTTCAATATAAGCAGAGAAATAATCATTATTGCCTCTAATTGAAACATTTTATACAAAATTTTCTAAACCTACACCAATAATAAGAATTAAGGAGTATTTGGTTCATATAATCTAAGAGCATTGACTCTGGGCCATATATATGTAAAGATGGCAGGAAGACATTAACGTTTACAGATGTTTTAAAAGAAAAAAAAAACACTATATGCTAAAATGTTGTGAATCCCACCTTTAAACTTCACCTCCAGCACCTCGTTTTCATTGTCGATGATGTCACCATTTGGGTTGAAGGTGTGGCAGGGACAGTGCACACTGATTTCCAAACCCAGATTGGATCCTGAAGACAAACAACAACGGAAAGAAGGTTTGTCAGAATGTTCATGTCAACATGGGCTGATCATCAGGACAAATGATAACATGTGGAAACAAACTATACAAGCTATCATTAGTTCTAATGATAATCCTTTATCATTGTGGTGTGGTGTGTGTTGGCTGAGCTGCAGGGGGAGATGTGGGGCCTTCCTCATGGGATATGAAAAAACACAGATAATGAACCGATTTTACTGGCCCAGCATTCAAGGAGATGTGCAACACTGACCCACGTCTTGTCCTGAATGTCAGCTGTTTACCTCCCTTACCATTCATGGAGGCGCCATTTGAACACATTGGCATTGACAAATTTAACCGGATATCACTTTGTATTATTCCTAGTGGATTAGGAAACACCATATCCTGAAGCATTGCCACTGCACAGCTTCTGTGCAAACAGTGTTGCACATGCACTGTTTCAGGTCATCTCCCAAGTCGGAAAGAAATTCTGACTGACGAGGGCACATCATTCATGCCACACACAATGAGCTAGGGTCCCCAACCCTGGTCCTCGAGGGCTGCTATCCTGCATGTTTTAGATGTTTCCCTCTTCCAATACACCTGATTTAAATGAGATGCTCATCATCAAGCTCTGCAGAAACCTGATAATGATCCTGGTCATTTGAATCAGGTGTGTAGGAAGAGGGAAACATCTAAAACATGCAGGATAGCGGCCCTCGAGGACCAGGGTTGGAGACCCCTGATAATGAGGGAACTGTGTTATTGGGCATTAAGTCTATTCGGATCAGTGTGTACCACCCACAGACCGACAGTCTCATGGAGCAGCTGAATAAGACATGACAAGACAAGTCCATGATTTGTATGTTTATTCACAATAATAATAATGGTTTGGATTTATATGGCGCTTTTCTCTGGAAGTCCAGACTCAAAGCGCTCGTACAAAGACCATTATTCATTCAAACCCATTCATACCGGTGGTGGTAAGCTAAGCTAGCCACAGCTGCCCTGGGGCAGACTGATGGAGGCGTGGCTGCCAGTTTGCGCCTACGGCCCCTCCGACCACCACCAACCCATTCATCCAACATTCATGCAGGGCAAGGTGGGTAAAGTGTCTTGCCCAAGGACACACCGACAATGACTGGGAGGTGCGGGAATCGAACCACCGACCCTTTGGTTGGTAGACGGCCGCTCTACCACTGAGCCATTGCCGTCCCCAATGATGAACAAAATTGGGATAAATGGTTAGACCCTCTATTGCAGGGTTTTTCAAGTCCAGTCCTTGGGACCCCATATCCTGCATGCTTTAGATGTTCCTCTTCCAACACACCTGATTCAAATGAGATGCTCATCATCAAGCTCTGCAGAAGCCTGATAACGATCCTGGTCATTTGAATCAGGTGTGTTGCAAGAGGGAAACATCTAAAACATGCAGGATATGGGGTCCCGAGGACCGGACTTGAAAAACCCCGCTCTATTGTCTGCAGTGCGGGAGGTTCCCCGGGCCTCCATGGGATTTTCTCCCTTTGTTCAGCAGGAAACCATGTGGGGTTCTGGATCTGCTTAGAGAAAACGGGGAGGACAGTCCAAGCCTGAGTAAGAATGAAACATCAGGACGTCCTGGACCTGCACACACTTGGGCAATTATCACGGCAGAATTTGCACACAAACGTCCACAGCACCTGTACAATAGAGGGACATGACTGGGACAATTTTCTCCAGGAGACAAACTGCTTGTGTTGCTCACTTCTGGCAAAGACTGTTTGTGGTCACACGGCGGGTTGGCGATGTTGTGTGTTCTAACAGAGGTGGACAGAGTGTGTTTCTGTGGTGAGAGCAGTGGAAGTGCCAAATTGTAACATTTCCAGTCCCTTCCTTTGTGACAACCATCTCCTCCCAGAGAGCCGATGTCGCCATGTTTCAATATTCTGCTGATGCTCATACAGCATCAGTAGGTTCAGCTGGACGGCTCCAGTCAGGCGGTGGGGGTGTGTAGCTGTGGTGTGTGTTTCAGCTCAGCTCAGGAAGCAGGTGTAGCACATGGTTTAATCACCCGTCTCTCTTTATATGCAGTACACCTGTGTGGGACATGTGCTCCCAGACGGAGGATCGCTCGAGCACATGTGTGTATTGTGTGTGTTCTCCAGTGAGAATAATCTGTTACTTGTGTACTTTCCACCTGCTGTCTGCTCCGTCTGAGAGCACGAAGGAGCCCGCAGTAGCAAGGCTTTGTTACAATCATTCATCTAAGTGAGAACCTGTGGAAACTAATTGTTATGAAATGAGGTGACCTCAAGCTCACCTCTGTTCACCAGCCACTCCCGCACTGTTTCAGTCACGTCGAAGGAGATCCACTCAGGAGTGCCTCTGGTCAGCACATTCTTGGCTCCAATGTAGCGCTGTTTTCTGATGTGTTCATTTGGCCTCACAATCTGCAAAGCAAGAACAAATGGTTCATCTGAAAGGGTTTTATTTTTCAGTGCTGAACCAGCCTCTACTACCTGGGGTAGAGTGCACACAGGACAAGTTTGCTGGGAGGAGCTGTTACTTGTCAAATTCATGCATTGTTGTTTTAATTGTCCAGGAAGAACTGTGATCACTTGTAAAGAAGTACGATACTAGCTAAGCATCTGAGCCGCTGCAGAAAATTACAGTGTTACAATCTTCACACAATAGTTCCAGTAAAATGTTCTTGTAACATTTTTCCAGAGGACAAATGTTTTTTGCTGAAGGAAACAAAGATAAAGTTTGTATGGCTGCTCACTCATCCATGTTTTTAGTTTGAAAAAGTCAGAACTTAACTTGATTTCTTTCTTTTAGTCAAACATATAATGGTCAAGAACTAGACTGCTTTGAATTTAGATGTTAATCTAAAGTCTGACTAATACTGAACAAAGCCACAGTCAGAGTCTGTTTTTCTGCCCTGAGTCTGGAGTAAACAGTAAAACACTTGGACGCTTCCCATGTGTCTGGATGAAAATGTAAAAAATGTCAGGACATCTCACTTGAGGTTCAACATTGTCCTGCATTTCCACCTTTTTTAGTTTTTCAAATTTAAAGCAGTGGTGAAAATATTTTACTGTATCTGCTGCTCTGGTGCTGCTCTATATAAACCGAGCCCAGATTTGACTTCATGATCAGATTACTCTGGAAATTACAAGAATATCCTGTTGAGATGGGACCAGGTAGAAACAGATAAACAGTGTGTATTTCTTTGGCAAAATGTGTTTTTATTGGTAGCTGCCTGCAGTGTTATTCTCTGTGTGTCTCAATGGGTGCGTCAACTATTATTGGATTAAAGATCTGCAGGTATAGGCTATTAGATGGGGACAGTTTTACAAATGTAAAGCCTGGATGCTGTGGACCTGTGGTGGAAAACTCAGAAAATATGCTTCTGTGTTTACAATCAGTGATACTAGTTGACCAAACAACTACAGGGGGATAATAATTTATGGTTTTGTTAATAATAAGTAATAACTAAAGTTGTAGTAACACTTTGGAAATGAGCAGAAACTACAGGGCGTCATCAGTTTTTTATGTCCAGCTATATCGAGATCCTACTAGCATCTGAGCTGGGATTTATGCTGCTGCAGAAAGTGTTGCAACTTTCACAAAATTCCAGTAAAATGTTCTTGTAACTTTTGCATTTTTTTCCAGAGCACAAAACATTTTGCATCTTGTTGCCTCGAGCTTTGTCTGTGTAGAAGGACAAGGAAACGGTACCTTTACGCACCTGGTAGAGCTCAATCCGCTGTTCATTCCTCTTGGCGCTGGAGTTGGGAACCCTCAGAGCTCGAAACTCTGCCCTGAAGAGGTTGGTCGAGTTCCTCTCCATGGCAGAGACGTTGAAACGGAAAACCTTGGAGGTGATGCCTTTCGGGCAGTAAAGCAGATCGTCTGGAACAAAGAGAATAACATAAAGGTTTTGTGAGAGAACAGTTTTAGAAGTTTCCACAGATCTCTGTATTTCCAGAGATGGATAACCTCAACAACGTAGTCTTAGGTACTCGTTTTCTAAACTCCTTTATGTGGAAGACAAAAGCTCTCAAGTGTAGAAGTTTTTTTTTCTTTACAGCAGACATTTGTATGTGTCTGAGTCCCAGCAAACCATGACAGTGAGCCACCACAGACATAAGCAGACTCTCAGGTTGGATTCAAACACTTTCATAATTTATGTCAGTGTTTTGTGACAGTTTAAAAGGTTCTTTAAAAAACAGACTACAATGATGACTGTGTCGTTAAGTCTAACACACAGTTGACATTAAAAATAAGTCTACAACTGTTGATTATTTACTGATCCAAACATGTGTTTAGTCATTAATGGACCAATCACTTAGTCTATCAAAACATTTCTAGAAATAATGAACAAAAAGTCCAAATATAAAGCTAATAGATACATAAAATTTTCCTCGAGTCCAAGATGATTTCATCAAATTGGTTGTTTTGTCTGACAGCAATCCAAAACCTGTGGAAACTATGATTCACAGATATGATATTATAAAAGACAATTCATTGATTATCCAAAAAACAGATGACAATGATTTTTCCCCTTCATCAGTTTATTGGTAAAGTAACTGCACATTATAGCTTTTGTACTCGCTGCTTTAGCCGTTTTGGACACGGTGTGTCAGTCATGGTCCAAAGAGGTTCAGCACTCTGTTAACTGATACCATCGTGATATAAATTGGCAGCAGCTGTAATAATTTGTAGATTGCAAGGCAGTGTGTATTTATTTATTTATTTACTTTTGGCGTAAAATATTGCTTCAGACATGTTGAAATGAAGCCCTGTATTCTCAGTGTGCTGACTTTTGAGTGGCTGGCACTAAGTTTATCTGCCCACAGTGACTGATTAGTGCTGTTCCCTGCCTTATCAAAATTCCTGAGTGTTCCTCTAACACATTTTGTCTATATTTGGTGGAAGTGGAAATGTCGTAATTGAAATAGCAGTATCATTGAGCTTAGTATGACCTCACTTCTTCGGTATCTGCATATCACGAACCATGCTATCCTCAGTGCCACTGACAACTTTCTGGACCTGAACCCTTTCTGACCATGATGACTTATCCACAACCCAACCTCAGTCATTGACATATGCCAGATTCTGTATGCGTACCATGCTATAAAAGGAAATCTTTCCCATGTTTGCCGTCCAGCTTCTCACTGCAGCAATTTGCCAGTCTTCCAGCAGCTTTCTGCTTCATTTGCACCTGTCACGGACTTGTGGTGGTTCACAGAGCTGTCTCAGATCCACCAAAGGTCAACAGTTTACCTTCAAAAAGCAGAAATGTGTTTGCCTGCATTAACCGAGGCACAGGGAGTGATGTCACGGGCACGAGGCCAGAAGCTGATTCCACACAGTCAGCTCTCTGGTCCTGTTATCCCTTGTGGGGCAACACCCAAAGGTGGCAGTGGCACTATAACCACTGGCTTCATTCACAGCCGCCTGTTTTCACCCACTCTGTGAGTTAGGTGGGAGCGTTGATGTCACTCTTACGTGTGCATGGTAAACAGGTTGGACAGGTATTAAGGCTGTACCTGATAGATACAAATACCTTCAAGTGTTGGATCATTTGGTTGTACTTGGTAAAGGAGAGGAATAGATGAATGAAGACAGAAAGTTGACAAATCCCTCTGCAGAGCAACCACTGAGTAGATAATGGATATGTTTCCAAAGCTGGATACAGCACCTCCACTCAACCTTTCTGAGCTAAGCTTCCCAGGTGTCCATATGCATTTGGTATTGAATCCAAAAAGTCCAAAAAAGATTTCCCCCCAAAGACCACCTTTCAGAAAGAGACATCTGTAATACCTCAAACTACAAACCTGGTGGATTATTACTCCTTTTATCACTTTTTTTCTAAACAATGAAGATTTTCTATTCATAAATCTTCCCAGTTACTAGAAAAGTGCAGGAACTCTCCAACAGATTCAGCTACACTGGAAGCTCGAAGTGAGTTGGCGCCATCTCTGAGCCCTTATTCACATCTCTGAGTGCATGAGTGAAATGTCCAAGCTTGCTCACACAAGACTGATTGTGTTTTAAGTATAACCTTAACGAAGGTTTGTAACCATGAGGACAAAGTTTTCCTGACTTTAACAAAGTAGCCTAGCCATTTTAACACAAGCTACAGTGTTGCCATACTGATTATAACCCAAACAATAATCTTTCTCTGAACTTAGATTGAGTTTGTGCCTAAACGTAACCAAACTTTCACCGTAGCATTGTCACCTCATGAAAAAGAGGAGCGTCAGACCTGAAAATGCTTCCTTTATAAAATGGCAAACATGATAAGAAAGTTGAAAATGTTTTTATTTGGACTTACTGTAGCTGTCCCTGCTAAACCCGATGAAAAGTTCAGCTCAGAATACGTTGGTCTTCTTGCCAGCTCCAGCATATGAAAACCATATTAACCAGTCTCAGTGAGTCAATGTATGCATGCAGATATAGAGCTGAGCAAATGCATACTTCTAAGTATGAGATCACGCTGGACACATTAAAAAACTTGCCAAATGAACCGTTTTATCACTGGAAATGTACAAACTGCAAAAATGTAATGTACTGTTTTATTAACATGTTTAATAACAGACATGTTGACTTCTTAGCTTCTACAGTGTTACAGTCCTTCTTCTTGCCACTCCCCTTTGTTTTATTGGCTCATCACATAAGGTTATACTAAAAATAAACTATGGTCAATGGTCAGAAACAAGTACGTGTGTGTAAACCTGTCTTACATCTTTGTACCTGACGCCCATCCATGGCTCTGAACTCTGAATCCAGCCATGAGCCCATCATCTCAAGGCACCTACTGCCTGTCATTTTTGTCCAAACCATTTTGTGAGATTGGAAACAGAACATTGCTGAGGGAAAATAGGTCTTTGGAGAAACACCTGTTGATTTCAAAGGGACTGTGATGCAATGGTCTTGGCTTTGCTCTAGACCATGAGGCCCGCTCCGTCTCTCACACACGCACAGCATTTATCCTATTCTACTTTCTTAGTAATCCAGACTCAAGTTGGACCACATGCCACTTGAATTTCCTTCAAGTAGTGACACACGTCCCCCTCAGCACAGGTTTCCTTTCAGTTCATTTTATAGAGGTAACAGTTGTCTCAAATATAGATTTACCTCAAATCACCTGGAAAGAAAAGCCTTTAGTGATTATTTTAGCAAATATTTAATATATCTCATTATGAACCAAGCAGTGAAATGTTACCTTGTGTTACCCACTGGCAATAACAATGGTATAGAGGAGTCATTCAGGTTAAAATCTCTGTTTCACTCTCAATTTTAGAAAGTTAAAACCTGAGTGTTTCAGGGAGTGATCTCATTCTCATGGCTCACCCGTGGGCGTAATTAACTGACCAAGACAGGCTATGGGGTCACTTTGTCTCTAGGTATCTAGTGGTAGCACTGTGTATGTCAGGGGTTCACGTCTCCTCCTGTACAGACAGATGCCACAGGTTCGAGGGCTCCCTCTCTCCAAGGCTAATGGGGAGGTCCTTCCATCATCTGACTTTTCCTGTCCACCTCTGTTAACTTTTCCTACTCCTCCTAAAGGCATCCCCATCCGCCTGGGCAGATGTCCCTCTCATTTGGACTTGACTGGAAAGGAAATGGGAACATCTGGGAAGAGGGACATGATCCATACAGGGGGAAAAAAACAAGAGGAAGAAGATGTGGAGTCAGGAGTAGGAGGAGAGTTGCTTTCCTGGAACAACAGGTTCAGACTTAAAACAGGTTGGCGAGCATTACAGGAATAAAGCTCATCCTCCGAGTGCTCTGCAGGTTCACCTTTTGGTTTTACAAAACTCAAAGAGCTCCGACATGTTTGACATTTTAAAAAATATGGGAAAGAAAGATCCTTTCCATTTAAAAATGTGTTTTACTTATTCTTCTTTCTTCAGACCTTCAATTTGTCGAAATAAAAATGTGCAGAGGTTCACATGTGTTTGCTGAAAGGAGGAAGACTCTCTTTTAAAAATTTTCTCCATCTCCTGTGTGTTGGAGATGATATTGTGATATAGTAATTATAATTTCCAGGACATGCACTGACAGGACTTCTTAGGTAAAGTTGGGGACATTTCAAATGAAAAATATTTGAATGCATGAATATCTAGATGAATAAGGAGCAAACTTAGTAATTCAACTCAGTTACAAGTATTGTTATTACAACCCATCAATCAACAGCGGCTCAATCTGCTGTAGCTGTAGTTTTGAGAATGAGGCGTCTGGCTGGCACGGACACTCGGTGCGTAATTACGCACTATGCGCATGTTGATTGCTGGCATTAAATAGAGAAAATAATAAAAACGTGTGTGTGTGTGTGTGTAAAAAGTGTAATACTTACTGCTCTCCGGCGGTCCGTAGACCATGTTGAATTTGTATATCTCTTTGGCGTAGTACTCGGTCTCTGTGTTGTCCTGACCGCAACTTTGTTGACGATCCCTCCCCAGCTCCTCCAGTAGCTCCTTGGTGCTGTTATACAACGCTTGGATCTCATCGGGGATTTTGTTGGGTCCGAGGGAGTGCGGAGGACTTGTCAGTCGGAGCTTGCTCAGAATTTGACCCCGTATCGCCTCGACCCTCTTCCTCTTCACATGGTCAATATCCACGGTGGCGCAAGTTGACAGGGACGAGCTTAAAGTGGCGCAGTTGAGGAGGAGGACAAACAGCAAAGCCTTACCCAAATGCATCTTTCTCTCTGCATTTGGTTCGCTCGGCAGATTCACAGCGGGGACAGCCAAGGTCCGAGTCAACTAGCTCTCAAATCAAACTGATGCTGTTTCTTTTCAACCTCCTTGGCAACTAATGATGACAAACTCCGCGCTTAATTCGTTTTCTGGTGGCGGTCCCCTTTGTTATCAGCGGAAATCCAAGTTTGTGTTTGCCCATTAAGACATTACTCAATTCAAAGTCCCCAGCAAAAAACTCTCCCGCATATATGAAATTTATCCGGTACAAATATCTCTGTAGAAACAAGCGGACTTTTCTTTTGCATACTTGTGCTCAATCCAGCAGACTTAGGTCGTCCCACGGTTTGGCATATCTCTCCTCTTTTCTGTCTCATTAAAATCTACAGCCTCTTTATTGTCTCTGAGGAGGCAGACCGCAGGCTGTCACGTTAACGAGGTATATGCGACTTTGAGCGCTCGGTATGGCCTCATATGAGTTTTATACCGCTGCTTTCTGACGTTTGATGGAGGAGGGACCGCAGACACCCGGGAGTGCCCAAATCATAACAGGGCTCACTGCGATGCACCAGTCATCAACTTTGACACAATACACACGGAGGGGGGGGGAGTTGTATTTTCTGTTAGTCATACAGAATGAGTAGCTTATTTTTATGAAGTTGGGTCAGGTTTAGTTGGAATACAGTTTTTCTAAGAAAGTATGAAAGTTCAGGTCTGGTCTGGCTGCTTTAGTGATGTATTTTAATGTTTTAATCGTACCATAAATTGTGATCTTCCAGCGGTCTCAGCTGATGTGACTGTAAGTGTGTTAATGGACTGGGTCCCCCTAGTGGCCAGCTGTGGCATCTGCAGTTGCCTTCTCTGACTATTTTTCTCAATTAAATTGTTCTCAAAGGCCATTTTTTAATTATATAATGTTGTTTTGAAGTTTATTGTCTTCTTAAACACAGCGTTAGTGTATTTAACTGTTCTTAGAGAAGAAAAACAAACACTGGGTTCACAGAGTTCATACATAAAACTTCCATAAAGATACTTTGTCAGGTCTTTTGTCCGCTCCCTTTATGCTGGAGTCTTCTTACAAGGATTCACACAATACAGGACAAATCCTGTTGTCCGAGGCTGTTCTCACATTACAGCAAATCCTTTCAAACTTCACATTCTCGCTACATGA
>OOFC01050396.1:20451-71029 GCA_900323345.1 Pseudochromis fuscus | reverse complement strand
ATCCCTCTTCTTGCTCTCCTCCCTCTCCCTCTTCCTTCTCATCTCTTCTTCCTCCTCTCCTCTCCTCCTCCTCCTCCCTCTTCATCACCTCAACACTGAGCTGCTGAATAACTGGACAAACAGTCCAACAGTGAAACAGCTGCACTGCACCAGTGTTCAGCTGTTAGACTGTGCAGACTTTACATGAGCTTAGTTCCTGTTGGACGTTAGGATTATTATTGTCAATAAATCCTAACAAGCAACAAGGTAACACCTGTCAAAGGTGTAATAATGTGAGGTCATTAGAGCCTGAGATGTAGCAACAACCTGAAACGTAACAATGACCCAAATTGTTGCTGAAAAAAGAAGAAATAAAACCCAAAATGCAACAACTGGTCAATAATGTAACAAGATGCTGAAAAGTACAAACTATGTCCAAAATGTAACAACTTCTTACATTTTTGTCAGGGAGGTGGGAGGAAGCAGGACCCAAAACACAGATCTTTAAGCAAAACAAAAAGGATATTAATAAAAGGAGGAAAATAAAAGCGCTGTACAAAACGCCAGGAAAAATCCAAACATGAACTAAAATCCAAACCACTAGAAAACTAGAAAAACCCAAAACTACAAAAACTCTAGAAAAAACCAAAACTACTGGAACAACTCAAAACTTCAAAAACCCAAGAACAAAACCCAAAACCACTAGAAAAAACCCAAAACCCAGGAGCAAAACAACAAACGGGGAACACAAGACACTAGAAGAAAAACGCAGGATCAAAGATGCTAGAAAACACTGGAAGCACGACGCTAGAAGGGCAACGAACTGGCAACAAGACAAAGAGACAAAGGAGGTGAAATCCACTGGGGTAATGATTGTTAATTCAACACAGGTGGAGAGGACAATCAGGGAAGGCTGTGCAGATGAGACAATCAACACAGGTGTGAACAACAGGAAACAAGACCACAAGAGACGTGACTCAAAATAAAACAGGAAGTGACAAAACAGAAAACACTGAAAACACGCAGGACATGAAACACCAAACTAAAAGGACATGACAACCATAGAACAATCACAGGAAAATAAATCACAACTAAATACAAGAACCCAAAAACACAAACTAGAAACACACATAATGACAATTTGGGGTTTTATTACATTTTTTATAACATTTGTGTCTCAGCACTTTTGTTACATTATTGACCAGTTATTACATTTCAGGTTTTATGACATTTTTTAATAACAATACAAGATGTTGTTACATTTTGGGCTCTAACATGTAATAAAGCCAGTGATGGAATAACATTGTGCTAATGTAAGAAGTTATTACATTATTCAGGGTTAAGTATTCATTCATTCATTCATTCATTCATTCAGTGTAATAAGTTATTACATTATTGGGGAAGGATTTCTTTAATGTTAGGACAATAATGTGATCATATCTTACAAATTACACAAGTTGATATTGTAAATAGATTTTTTTCTTTAAATTACTGACAAACTGCAGCATTATTTTGACAGATTTGTTTGATAATGAGCAAATATCTTGTACAATTCTGGAGGTTTTAGCAATTTCATAGTTTTTACATTTTTAGACCCAAATCACACAAGATATTTATAATATTAAAACTACTAATAGTGTGTAATTATGGAGAATGACTGAGTGAATGAATGAAGTTATTTTCTGTTATTTTATTTTATTTTTTATTTTAAGTGTCTGTGCTGCCACAGCTGCAGAATATTTTTCTTTTTCTCTAAAAGATTTGAAAGTATTTTTTCTTTTGATTGCTGATGTTTTAGGATCAGTGTAGCGAGGTATTTGATCTTCATCCTTCCCTGCAGCTCCGACACCTTTAACCCTGACGGTGACGAGGTGTAGCGGCGTCCACGCTTTGGAAAATGCCTTCTGATGAAATACAACATCACATTCAGGAGGCGGCGAGTAGCTTTTATAAAACCTGAATTTCACTTCCCTCCTTCCAACGATGCTGCGGTGTGGTGAGGATAATATCGCACCTTCATCACTGAGCATCATTACGCTCGGTCCAGGGAAATGCAATCTGTTATCTCCCGGCAGAATCAATAAAAGCAGCCGAGTTTATCAAAAAGAAAACATGACAAAGTTTTTATGGAAACCTCCCGTGGGAAGCTGGTGAATCAGTAAAACCCAGCCAGCTCTGTTTTAATCTTCCACAGCGACACCGACAGCTGCTCGGGTCGACTCCATCTTCCTTTCTGTGGAGGAAGTCGTCTGAGGATAAACTCTTTACAGAAACATCACATAAAGACTCATAAAGGAGAAGCAGGAAACTCTCCCAGCTCGACAAAATACAGAGCCTCTCCCTGGACACTTAAACCTTGGAAAGTAAAGGAGGATTTTTAACAACTGTCACAGCATCTTAAAGCAAACTGTCACAAATCTCCTGAAGACGAACTGATTCTGTTTTCTGTTGTGACATTTTTGAAAATCAGAAATTATTCTCACATCTCGAAAAAAAAAAATTAGAGCTCCAACATTTATGAGATATTCAGAGACTGTGTATAACAGAGAGATGTAGCCACATGGTCTGAAAAGTGAAGCCAATGCAGAAGTGTAACAAAGTGTAATACCACCAACAGCCACTAGGAGCTGCTCCAACTGACTTCAACTCAAAAATCCTCATTTTGTAATATTCACTCAATACATTTTCTCCACAAGTCATTCTGATGTCATTAGATAAAGTCAAGTCTTCTTCTCAGAGATCTGGTGGGAGGAGTTAGGGGCGGGGTTAGTCCGATTGACAGCCCTGGTCTCCAATGATTGACAGGTGATTTGATATCCAGTCTCATTCACATTGGACAGTGTCCTCAGGTTCAAGGGTCAGACCCGCCTCCTCACTCCTCCCTTCATATCCAAATATGGTCACTTCCTGCTCCAAACAGCCAACATGGCCACATTCAGATACCAAACTCCTGGATCAGGACTCAAGTGAGTCCACAAACCAACGGGTGATGCCACGGTGACCTGGAACAGACTTGAAGACAGATAAGAGGACAGGGGACAGGTGGTCAGAGGACTCGAGCACCAGGTGAGTGCAGTGGTGTGGAGTGGACTGAGATCCACAGACGTGAGATAAGACGAGATCAGATCAGATGAGGTAAGAATTTTATTTTATCCATCATATTTTATCCAAACCTAAAGCATCAAAATACAAAGAACCAGTCATTAACAGAACAACATATCATTTAAATGTGTCATTTAAACCCATGAAAAACTTTGTCTGAACAAATGTGTCAGTTGCAAAATGAAAAAGCTGCAGCTGCAGGTGAAGTTCAGGACGTTGAAGGAACAACATGTCCGATGAGGTAAAAAGTGAAAATGTCATTGGATGCCATCAGCAGGAGGAGGAGGAGGAGGAGGAGGGAAGATGAAGTCTCACACTTCCACAGGTGATGTTTCCTGAAGCTGCAAAACAAGCAGCGACCTCAGCGGCCTGCGAGGATGCTGAGTCATGGTGGTGGAGCTGACTTCCTTCAGCTGCAGGGAGGAGGGAGGGTGCGTGGCGTCCATGCTGCAGAAGTGCTGCTGTGCCGTTTCCTCGTGTTAACAAACTCTGCTTTTCTGTGACTTCTGTGAAATGTTTCCTTCCACGTCACATCACATCCTCGTCCTCTAAGCTGACGTGGCAGCTCGAGCCGCCGGGAGCCGGCAGACCGGCTTCACCGGTCCGGATCAGGAGGACCAAGTCGTGACGTGAAGTCCGAGTCCCTCGGGTGACGTCAGGATTAAATTTACTTTTCAGTCTGATGACATGAACAGAAAGAGGAAGAACTGGGATCCAGACACTGAAACTGTCTCTGATTGAAGTGAATGTTTCTCAAAATATCTGAATAACTTTTAACATGAACTGTGATCTGGACTTTTCCACTTTATTAACACCTATAATACACAATGAAACAACAAAACATGTCAAAATGTATTCTGCTCAGTATTTAGTTGAATACATCACTGTTCCTGCTTTGATGACATGGTGTGACACATCAGTTTTTAATGCAAGCTTCAAATAAATGTCAGTCTCATGAAATCCTGGAAAAAGTTGAGTTCTATGAAACGTGACAGATTTTATTCTCCTTCAGATGTGAGGTCGACACCTGACAGCACACAAGTAGCAGTCATTAGCCCTGCAGCACGCTACAGTACTGTCATAGAAATAAAAACTACATTTAAATAAATGTCAGGAAACCCGATTCTGGACCACATGTCCATGGACCAGAGGATCTTTAGCAGCTGGTCAGCATCACTGTGGAGTCCACCTGTCCTTCATTTCTTCAGATAATCATGAGTTTTGGTTCTATTACTGTTTCCTTCACTGTACGCAGCCATCCAGTAGCATATTACATCACTAAAGACCAGATAATTACACTGGTTGTATCGTTAGGAGTGTTATTTTGTCATAGTTAAAATATTTGGGGGATTTTTGTTCAAGAAGAAATATTTTTTAAGGCCAATTTGTTGTTTTTAAAAGCATAGTTTCAACCACACATTGAAAGTTTATGCCCTGAATGTTTGATGTGTCTCAGAAGATATCATCTATCATAGTTTTGGGGGCAAAACAATGAAATTGCAGTTTTTGTATTTGTAAATTAGAAAAAAAGGAATTAGGTCATTTTTGAAAATATTTATGTGTGCTTTACCATTTAAGGGTTAATGTAAATTGATAAATTGATGTAAGTTGATATTAGGTAGAAACTATTGTTAAAGAATTTGCAGTTAATGTGATTTGATGGCCGTGGCTCAGTGGCATGGGACTTTTGTTTTTGGTTGGGAATTGGGTTGGGACTCGGGTTGGGACTCGGGCAGGGACTTGGGTTGGGACTTGGGTTGGGATTTGGGCTGGGACTCGGGCTGGGACTGGGGTTGGGACTTGGGCTGGGACTTGGGTTGAGACTTGGGTTGGGAACCGGAGGGTCGCTGGTTCAAGTCCCAGCCCAGACAAAAATACAGTGTGGACTGGTTGCTGGAGAGGTGCCAGTTCACCTCCAGGGCACTGGCGAGGTGTCCTTGAGCAAGGCACTAACCCATCCCCAACTACTCCAGGCACGCCGTCACTCTATGCCCTCTCCATGTCCCCTCTGCATGTATGTGTGTGAATTGTTTAGGGGCCTGTAGTAGGGTGTAAATGTAATGTTGTGTTTGTGTGTGTGTGTGTGTGTGTGTGTGTGTGTGTACTGTGCTGCATGCCAATGACAACATGAAGACTTCTTTCTTTACTTCCTGCTCCACTTCCACTTAGTTGGACGCCACAGGGGAGACACAGTCTTCCTCCAGGGCTGAAGTTTGCTAACTCCAGGTTAGCCCCTGTTGAAGCCAATAACGTAATAACTGGCCAATAACGTAATGAAAGTCCTGAATCGATAACGTAATAACTTTTGGCTAATAACGTAATAATTTCTCACGGTGTTTACATTTACGTTTACCCAAGGCGTAAACCATAAAAAAATTTACTGTTTACACTGAAAACCATCTCTGTGTGGGCGGGGCCTGAATGTGTAGACGAGTGTGATTGGTGGGATGGCTGAGTAACGACTAAACCAGCTTCGTTATTCTAAAAAAAAAAACCTTTGTTGTCATTATTATAAGTATTCTTCTCAAATTTTGGCACTCCTCCCATCTCACATTGTTTGTTGTATAAATGTCGTACTTGTATTTTCGGAGCAATTTGTTGTACGATGTTAACAAAGATTTTAAGAGAAAAGATGTAATTTTGCCCCTATTTATTTTCAACGTAGACGAGGGAAAGTGATCCCATCATGACTCCTCCCTCATATTTCAAAGTGAAAACTTCAAAGTGACACCACGCTTTGTGAACAAACGCTCACGTCTGAAGAACTTTTCAGGTGGACGTCATGTGACCTCATACAGTGCAGCTCAAACTTTATCTGAAATTTTAAATAAACAACTTCAATCAGATCCAGTTGTTGGTTTGTTTTGCTGTGAGGTGGCTGCTGTACAACTCTCTAACAACAACAACAACAACATGCTATGTGACGTCCTCAGTTCAGTGTTTACTGTTGCTTGTGTGTTTTTCATTCTTCCATGTGTCTTTATGTTTGTTACATTGATGCAGTGAAGAACAAAGAGAAGTGGATCCTCTCTCCTCCACTCACTGCACTGGGTCCTTATCTCAACAACGTCTCCCTCCTCACTTACCACTGTATCCATGGTAACGCCTCCCTCTTACCTGACAGTGCTCCTCACCCCACACACCTCAGCACGATCCCTTCTCCTCACCCCCCGGCTCCTCCCCCCAGGACTAAGACCCTCACACTGGGGGACCGGGTCCTCTGCTCTGCTGCTCCACGCCTGAGGAACGTCCTCGAGAACCTGAGGACTCCACAGACCAAAAACCTTCCTTATTAAGACACATTTTAATCTGTGAACCCGTTCAATGTGTTGGTTGTAATAATAATTGAAGACACACACAGTGTTTTATCTTCTGTATCTTCAGAGGACATTGATTTTTCAGCAGCCAGCAGCAGACAGATCACAGCAGGAGCAGCAATCCCTCCACAGTTTCTCCAGAAATCACATAGTCGAGTTAATTTTTTATTATCTTTCTTGTTTTTCTTTTGTCTGCCGCCTACAGTATACTGCTGCAAGATCAAGATTTTAACAACACTCAATTCAGAAATAAAACGACAAACAGGTACCATAAAATAAACCAAAACATGTGAGAAACCACATCCACATCCTCCTGTTCAGTTTCATTTAAACAGGATTTTAATGTCACGCTGAAATTATTTCCCAAGAGATGCTTTTCAAAAGAATAGAGTAGAAAGAGTAGTGAGAGTAAAAAGAAATGCAGTAGAGAAAGTAGAAGTAAAAACGAATATTACAAATATTGTACTTTGGACTCCACTACATTCCCAGGAAGTGTGTGGTTACTTCCTTTATATCCAGTCTATGCTGCAATGTGTTTCAGGCAGTTTGTCCAGGTAGAGTTACCGTCGCTCATGCACAAATCAGCAGGAAGTGACCGGCAGCAGAACCGAACAATAAAGAGGGAAGACAGGAAACAGCACGGTTTTGTTGTTTTACGTTTTTTTTTTAAAATGCTAAATAGCATGTTAGCATGTTAGCCTCTTGATGGGAAATTTGAAAACAAACAAGCAAGACCGAGCAGTCACCAACAAAGTATTATGCAGACTCTGCAGGAAGGAGTTTTCTTTTCATCGAAGCCCTTTCAGATTAAAATACCACATTAACAGGAAGCAGACGTTAGTTGGGGATTGACTCGGGCACTGAGAACAATACAGCAATGTACTGATATTAGAAAATGTACTTTTACTTTGTACTTATGAATATTTAAGTATTTTTAAATGCATGTACTTTTGGATACTTAAGTATTTTTAAAGGTAAGTACTTTAGTACATTTTGGCCAATAACTTTTATTTGTACTTGAGTAAGATTTGACCATGAGTATCAGTACTTTGACTCAAGTACTGAAGTTGAGTACTTTGTCCACCACTGCTGGGAGCACTGGGAGCACTGGGATTCTCCAGTTGTCACCCTGCAGGATGGTGCTGGTACAAACCAATCTGTGAGTTCATATTTAATCACAACACCAGGTCTTCTCCCGAGCTGAAGGTCACAGTCCTTCATCCACCAAACCTTTCAGGAGACACAGCTTCCACCACTGTTGGACGTGTGAGCCCGGTGCAGTCAAAGGCGCCCGGCGGCGGCCTCTGCTCACCGCTGATTGACAGCGTGAAGGATGAGAGGTGAGTGTTGGTGCGGCAGGCAGTGGCAGCAACGTGTGAGCTTTCCAGTTTTGGATTTAGAGAGTTGAAAATGGCGGCGCTCAAGGTCAGAGAGTCTGAAGTCAGAGAGTCTGGGGTCAGAGAGTCTGGGGTCAGAGAATCTGGAATCAGACTCTGGAGTCAGAGGGTCTGGAGTCAGAGAGTCTGAGGTCAGAGAGTCTAAAGTCAGAGAGTCTGGAGTCAGAGCTAAAAGGTAAAGAAACAGGAGAAGGACCAAAGATGAAGATTAAATGCTTCATAAATTTAACTGTTAAATGTTTGTCAATCTACCATAACCTACTTTACATTTATTTTAGTTTACTTCTCTACTCTTCTACTCACAATGCTATTTTTGTGTGAAGATTTTCAGTATCAATCCCAGAGTGTTTATAGAAACGGACAAAGAAAGTCTGACATCACTTGTTAGTTTGTGGACTCTTATTTTGAAGGCAGGAGTTTGGTATCTTAATGTGGCCATGTTGGCTGTTTGGAGCAGGACGTGACCATATTTGGAAATGAAGGGAAGAGTGAGGAGGCGGGTCTGACCCTTGAACCTGAGGACACTGTCCAATGTGGATGAGACTGGAGTTCAGCTCTGGTCTCCAATCAAACTAAACACGCCCCTACATCTTCCTCTTTTTGAAGGCTAAAATGTCCTTCATGTTTGTTTATTCAGATGGACCAGCTGTCAATCAGACTAGCCCCGCCCCTAACTCCTCCCACCAGATCTCTGAGGAGAAGAGTTGACTTGATCTAATGACATCAGGATGACTTGTGGAGAAATGTATTGACTGAATATTTCAAAATGAGGATTTTTGAATTGAAGTCAGTTGGAGGCAGCACCTAGTGGCTGTTGGTGGTATTACACTTTTTTTAGCAGCACAGTTCAGATTAACAGGAAACACTGAGTACTAGCAGCTGTAGTAGTAATCAGGAGTATCATTCGTTAGGTTATCTAGTAACCTTAACTCGCTAGATATACAGTTTGGCTGTGTTTCAATGGTCCGACCAAATTTCTCCAAACATTTTCCCTGCCTACATATCCAGTTTCTGTTGGACTTACGTAACCATACAGAAGTTAGATCCTCTGAAGCTGATGTTTCAGGAGGAACTTTAATGAGGAAGTGATGTTAGAGGACTGATGTAGACCCACGGATCATGTGACTGTACATTCAGCTCTACATTCATTTTCAATCCACATTATAATCTAATCATATTAACGACTGCATGGTATTGAGTCACGTTGGCTTCTTCTTCTTCTTCTTTCCTCTGACTTTCTGCTGCGATGAGCTCTGAGCTCAGACTCTGTGTCAGACCATCGACTCATCTCCACCTGCACATCATATCCTCAGAAACCGGTGGCATGTGAGGCGATTTGTTCAATAATGGAAAATCAAATCAGCTCCATTTTCTTGTTGGGAAAAGGCGGAGAACCCTTCATTTGTTTTGTCATGATTGCATTAAGATAAGAGGAATTTTATTAATCCCTGAGGGGAAGGCTTCATTACTGGAACAATGAATGGATGTGTGCAAAGAGCAGGAAGAGGGAACCAGAAGGGAGAAATCTACAGGACGGCAACAAACAACAGAGGGTAAACCAGCAAATAAATAAATCAAAGAGAAAGGAAAAGATGTGTTCATTACAAAGCATCATCATGGTATCACATGTTTTCTGCTGACTGAAAACAGCTGTTACTATGTGTAAGTATTACAGCGCAGCATTGATCTCAGTCCGGTGTAACCTGACCTCCCCGCTGGTATTTCCACGGCAGTAATTAGCATTCGTTAGCGGCTCAGAACAACAAAAGAAATCCACCCGGGAAGGTCAGCACTATTATCACCTGGACTGAAAATGTCTGCTTCTGTAAAGCAGTGGTTGACTGACGAGGAATCTATTTACTGCTGTTTTTAATGTAATTGACAGCTTGTTGACCTTCCCCCTGAAAGCTCATTACGACAGCATTCATGAAGGGAGAATATGCTTTGCATGAAAATGAATTCAGGTAAATGGGACTGCACTGATTGGATTTACATTGAGGTAATAAATAAATAGGAAATTAGTGCAAAAGGAAATACTTTGTTGGCCAGAAATCAAAGTGATGAATATATAATGTGTCTGAGTGTACACTTGATTTTACTGAAAATCTGAACCTGTCAAAATGCTTGTTTCAGGACTGTTTGTTGCACCCTGCCCTCGTTATCTGGATCCTCCTGGGTCCTGAACCTGAAGTGTATTAGCATTAGCACTTGCTACCATACTCTGTATATAACAGTTGGAAGAAGCAGATGCTATAGTGTAGAAAAAAAAGTGCAATACCACCAATGACCACTAGATGCTGTCTCCAAAACAGCATCTCCACAAGATCTAACCTCTGTATCGTGATGTATTTCAGGCACAAAGAGGATATGCTTGGAGCAATTTGAGAGCTACTCTACTTCTTTATCAGTGCCATGAACAGACTAATGATACTGCTCCAACTAACTACTGATCACTACCACAGCTGCTACTACTTCCTGTCACTGTTTCCTGGTTTAATCTGAACTGTGCTGCTAACAGCAGGTTGATTGACAGGTGAATGGGAGGATGCAAATTTATGAAGCTGCTCATAGCCACCAGGTCTCAAAAGTGTAGCCAGGTGCACAAAAGTGTAACGGCCACTAGGTGCTGGCTCCAACTGACTTCAATTCAAAAATGGTCATTTTCAAACCTGAAATATTCAGTCAAAACTTTTTTTATGACATTAGAGGGTTAGGGGCGGGTTTACTCTGATTGACAGGTGGTCCACCTGAAAATATTTTCATCATTAACGAGATATTAGGCTGAGAGAAGGGGAGGAGTTAGGGGTGGGCTTATTTTGATTGACAGCTCTGGTCTCCAGTGATTTGCAGGTGCTTTGGAGACCTCCTGGTGAACTCCAGTCTCATCCACATTGGACAGTGTCCTCAGGTTCAAGTTTCAGACCTGACTCCTCCCATCATAGCCAAATAGGGTCACTTCCTGCTCCAAACAGCCAACATGGCCACGTTCACATACCAAACTCCTGGCTTCAAAATAAGAGTCCATAAACCAACTGGGAACATCACACTACCTTTGTCAATCTTTTATATGCAGTCAGAACCATTAGTGTGTCCGGCTCGGACCAGCGGGGGTGCAGCTGATAATAAGGCCGACTTTCCTGCAGCTCGTTGTAGAGTAACAAGAGCTGCAGCTGTCGTGACTTCAAACCTTCCTCCTCGCAGCCCACTGCTGATACGCAGCCCTGACAAGCCTCTTTTAAGGCTGTAATTCAAAAAGCAGTGGCAGCCACGGCATCATGAAAAGAAGCTCTGAGACATGCAGATGAAGCCTTCGCACACGACTCCCACTTTCATGTTCCTTGGACTTTGTGGCTCCGGCACATAAAGGCTGAGCTGCTCGCCGTTTCCAGGACGTGCGACGGCCCCGTGTAAGACGATAATCCTCGAGGTTTCACTTTCTTTTCTGTTTTAATTCCAAGAGCTCGCTGTGCTTTGTAGATCCTACGAGTTAGCGTGAGCTGAGCAGAGTGGGTGGGAGGTGGCTGCCTCTGATGTGGATGGAGTTTCTGAAGGTGTCACTGTCTCTGTGGTCGGCGCTCTCTCATCATGTTAAATACCCAGCTCTTTATATTCCAACCACTTCAGGGATGTTAACACGGTGTTGAGTGTGGACTTAGAGAGACTTTCATCTTCTCTCACTGTTTATATTTTAATCAAACAAGACTCTTTGGACACAAATAGAAAAATGCAGCAGAGTCCATGCAGAGCACTGACGTCGCGTTAGCATCAGCTGATTCATTCATGTTTCACAATCACTGAGTCATTACTCAGCATTTTGTTTTAAGGCTGCCCAGTGAATTCTAATATATTATGAATATATTTGCAGTAACCCTGGTTTTTAGTGCATCACAGATGCTCCTCAGGTTTCATTTGAAAATTGAACGTAAAGAAAAGTAATTACTGATTATTATCACTAAATAACAGTTAGTGTTGTTTCCTTTTTTCTGATCTGTTTTGTGTTTCACACTGACTATAAAAGACAGTTTACAGGTAGTCTTACATAGACAGGTAAATAGTGGGCAGTGTCTTTCTGTTCAGAAACAGTAGAAGGTTCCAGCCTCTATCTGAGGCTTGTATCAGAGGCAGGACTTTATTTCTAATTTCCTCTGATTGATCAGTTTAATGAGTCAGATTTCAGTATGAAATCTCATTTGGACTCAAACAGGACAAACATTAAAGTTACTGATGGTGATACAAACATGTTGAGGTGTAATCATTTTAAAGTAAAAGACATTATTTGATACTTTTCATTGATTCCTGTTTTTATTTGATCAAATGTGGTAACTTAGCTAGCTAGGAAGTGAGTAAGAAAGTAATTAAACAGGTAAGCTAGGACATAAGTAACTAAAGCCTCGGTCCCAAACAGACTGTGGGAGTCATGGAGGTTGCGCAGGTTTAAAAAAAAAAAAAGTTTTAAGGGTGTAGTGAGATGTCCCCACCAACACAAATGAGATTTTGGACATATGTGCTTCGTAGAGGTCCTACTGAAGACATGCAGCAGGTGCACAAACGCACTGCAGTTGCTTGTGGATGTTGTGCATCTTTTACTGAGGTTTTTTTTTTCCCCCACAACCACAAAAAAAAACACGTCAGACCTGCAGACGCCGTACAGCACACTGTGTCCTCACCAAAACACGGGAATTCAGAGAGTTTGTTGATCATGATCAACATCCTCTGTGCTTACGGGCGGTCTACAGGCTCCAAATTTCCCAAGATGCACTTGTGTGGTCTGAGAGTTTGTTGGAGTTTTTTTGCACGTACACAGCCCAGAGGAGGATGGAGGACGGAGGGTTTGGACCAAGACTTAATGTAGCAAGTAGGCTATCAAAGTTTAGCTAGCAAATAAAAAAAGTAAACAAGTAAGCTTGTAAATAAGTAAGTTAGCAAGTAAGCTAGTGCGAAGCCTCAAACATCATCTCCAGAGGATATAACTTCTGTATCCTGACGTATTTCTGACAAAAACAGGATATGTAGGCTGGACCAAACATTTGGAGCAATTTGATTGGACTACTGAAACACAACCAAACACCATAGCTAGCTAGCTAACATTACTAGCTAACATTAGTCCTATGTACTGTAGCGTCTCTCCAACAAGAATCCACTACACCTGCTGCAAATTGTCCTTCATTGTAAAACAAAACACAGATACTGTGTCACAGCTGACACCAGACACTAACCTACACAGTATAAATGCCAGTGTTAGTTTAACTCCTACAGTGTTAGTTTAAAACAGATAAAGTGACTGTATGTGAAACAAATCAGAGCAAATGACCAGGCCCTTTAAACCCAAATAATAAAGCTCATGATAACATCATGCAACAGCAGGACTTACAAGCTTCAGCACCACGGAGAGCGACTGTGTCATTTTCAAGTCCATCAAACGGACATGAAGTCTAACAAACCAAGAGAACAACAACGTTAGGCTACATGGTAACTGATAATAAAACAACAAAGCAGTTCAGCACCACGGACAGCGACCGAATCAGTTTAACACCCATTTTAACTATTTCAACTCAGAGCTATAAAGTTAGTAAAACTGGCACAGCGGCCACATGTTCACAAACACCATCTTAATATGAAGAACTATAGGCCTACTCACCACTGTTTGAAGGGTGTATGACGAGCCTGACACTCCATGAACTCGTCCACGATGCTCTGTATGTCCATTTTCTTTGCTCTCTGATTCTCTATTGGACAACATGGCAGGTCCACTCAGTCTCACCTGTCCCACTGAGCTCCTCCAGTGGTTTTCAATGAGTTTTAACTTGGAGAATGAGCTCAGAGGTTGCAACGGTGACGGTAGGAGTCAAAGATAAAAGTCAAAAACAAAAGTCAAAAATTAAAGTCATGGGAGGGCCACTATCTCCAGCTCCCACATGGAGACAGCGTTTTGGGAGCCGAAAATGACGCCACTTGCTGTGTATCCCTGTGGATGGCGATGATTTCTCCTGAAACGACGCCGCTGTAGCCCCGCCTCTCCCTTAACCCGCATGTGAAACTCCCCACAACAACAGTAACAATGGAGGAATACAGCGTCGCGTTAGTGCTGCAGCAGCTACTGGGCTGGTTTTGGCTTTTCCATGAAAACTCCTGAAACTGTACAACTACTGTGAGCAACAAGTGTGTTGTTGTGGGTGTTGTTTGTTTTACCTTGTACAAGTTTAATGCGCATGCTCCGTATCTTCTTCTCTGTGTTGGTGTGTTTCTGTGGCAGCGTTACAGCGCCACCTGCAGGCATGGAATATTGACTACAATGTTTTCAGCGTTTTCGTGTGGACGCACACATAAATTACTGGTTTAGGGAGAAACGAGGCCTATAAGTCCTACCTCCTATCCAGCCCCCCCCTGAAGCCCCGCCCCTGACCGTGACTGAGGAGATTGGTGGAGGGAGTGACCTCCCCTCTTTGTTCTGCTTAACCAGGACTTTAAATAACATGTAACTGCCAGAGTATATATGCTGGGATCTTATCAGTCTCGTCAGTCTGCTTCTTAAGCTGGTCTCAAGCTTCACTCAGAGTATCCCACCTGATAGGTAGCGACACTTCGTGGCCCCTCATGTTTTGAATAGTTTTTGTCTTTTGTCTTGTAGGAACATTTTCCTGAGAGCTGGGCTGCGGTCTACTCCTGCTGTGGTGTTGCCTGATCGGACGCTGTCCTACTCCACGCCTCCACTGCACGTTGCCTGTGTTTGCAAATCATTTGAAAAATAAAGACTTTTTTCCATCTCCAACCTCTGCATCCTTTGGGTCTAACCTCACTCCCAATAAAGTATTCCCAGAATATGTAACAGAGATGTCGCTATTCCCACAATGCACTTTATTTAACAACTGCTCTGACAGAACACAGAGGAGGTCAACAATGGGGACACGCCCCCAAGGTCCTCTCCATCACCATGCAACCAAGTGACCATGAAGAAATGGATCTGACTTTATCTCCAATTAACTGTGTCAGGCGACTGAACTCACTGAAATAACACAAGAGTTGTTACGTGAAGGCGTGGCTCATTTACCCAAAGTAAAAAAAAAAAGCAATGCAAACAAAAACTTAATACCAGGGTCTATAGAGGTCAACGAAGCAGAACTGTACTCAAAGTACAGCAGAAACAGGATATGAACCAAACGGACCTCACATGATGACACAAGAGAGGAACAAACTGTATTTACTGACCTGTCCAAACCACGTAACAAAATCAATGCTAACAGGTTAATACAAAAAGAGGTAAACACAAATTCCCCCTGAACGAAGGCTAGCACATGGTATGGTCTGATGGGCGGGGCCACAAAGGAGGAGTCACCGTAACTCAAGGGAAAGAAATAATGATTCACAGAAAAGTGTGAGTAACCCTGAAACAGAAGACGAAGCCTTTCTTGTCACTGTACAACAGGTAATAAAATACTTTGAAAATACAAATAAATAAAATAACTTACACTCAGGGAAATAAAGGAACACTAACCAGTATACACTTTCAAATGTATTATATCACAAATTGCACAAAAGTGAAACAATCCTTCACATATTGCACAGTAAAGGTAATACTGAACATGTAGGAAGTAAAACAAAGTAAAAATGTGTCCACACCAGTTAAACAATGTAAGATAGAGGAAATATCTAATAAACTGGGTGTTGTGAGTAAATGAAGTGAAATGTTTGTCTGACAGAATAAACTAATAAAAGTGTTTAAAGTAATGGACTCCACAGAGTGTGACAGGTGCTGTGATGCTGTGACCATCACAATCAAAAAGACATTTCCTCTGCAGCTTGACTGTGATTGGTCTCTTCTCTCCTCCACTTTCTCTCAGCTCCTTCTGACTTTTATTGTAAACTTCGTGGTGGTTTAAATACTGTTTCTGGAGCCGTGAAATGTCCAATATGTCTTCCAGGTTTTACCATGCGTGCATTTCGTGATATGGAAACCCGCTCGGCAGCTAAACTGTATCTGAAAGCGGCGATAAAGAGGCGACCGGGCGCTTCAAACTGCCGTGATGTCGTCCTGCGTGCGTGACCGTCTACTTTGTTCTTGATCATTACAGTTTATTAGCCTCTTATCTTCGGGGTGTGTGTGTGTCTCCCTAACTGCCCGGATAAATAAAGCCAACTAGCCCCAACACACTGTGGAGTGTTCATCCAGAGCGGCGAGGAGCTGTGACCTTTCCCGCCGAGCGTCTTCTCGCCGTGCCGGGGCCCTGGCTCTTTAAGCTGGCTAATGATCCATAGAGGAAGCCCTGTGGCTCAACCTCTGTAATTATACCCTCTCTCTTTCTCTTTCCGTGGCGTTCTCAGGCTCTCGCTATCACTCTCTGTCAGCTTCCTCTCCAACTCACTCGTGCCTCTCCTCGTCTTCCTCCTCCTCCTCCTCCTCCCTCCGATCCAGTAGTCTCCTTTATCCCTGTGTTTGTCTTCGCCTCCCTCTGCCTCTCTCCTCCTCATCCCTCTGTCTCCTGCAGATTAATTACGCTGTAATATATGCACAGCTCTCCTCCTCCCGGGGAACCCTCCTCCACATCTACCACCCCCCGACACCAGGGCTGAATAATGGAGACGCTCCATTCGCAGCACGGGGGCACCCCACATGGGCGGAGCAGCGGCGGCTGCAGCCTCAAAGGGTGCATACGAGAACAGATGAGGATCTGTCTGTCAAGTCAGAGCTGTGGACAATCTGATAAATATGAGTGTTTTTCTGTTTACTTTGCTTCACACAGGGAACTAATGCTGCTGCTTGTAGTGTTTCATCAGAGGTGACTTCACCAGGACAGAGAAACACTGCAGCTCATTCTCAGTCCTGAGGTCCTACGTCTTTGGCTCTGATTTGCTTGGCCTGGTTCGTAGTTCACCTCGAAACTAAACTTTCAATTAGTGAAAGAAGATTCAACAAAAGAAGAGCCACATCTCAGAGTCACATCCTCTGAGGCACAGTGATCCACGAGGTACCTCAAGGCCCAACCTTCGGCCCACTAATCATCTGAAGTCACGCGTTCAGTCCCCTTCGTACGTTGTGAGTGTGTCCGATGTTCTCCACACATGCAGAAAACGTGCTCCCCCCGTGTCAAACCTGCGGACATCGTACAGCACACGGTGGCCTCACCAAAATGTAGGAATTTGCAGTTTGATCATGATCAACATCCTCCGTACATGACTACAGGTGCACTTGGTGGTCTGTGACTCTGTTGGCGTTTTTTGCCCATAGGAGGAGTCCTGCTTACACTTGGTTTTACGACACGTCTCTGGTGATCGGATCACAAGTGGACAGCGCTAAATGTAAGTGTGAATGAGCACAGAGAAGCACTGAGACCTGATCACTCAAACCACTTGTGGAGGTGGTCTGGGATGCATGTGACCACATATCTGTGGTGTGAACACTAATGCGTCCTCATCCGCCCGTGCTCATTCACAACACTTCACAACAAACCACTTCCTCCTCTCACCTGACACAGAGTGAACATGTGCAGTAGTTCTTTAATCATGCTAGCTTCTCCTCTCTTTTAGCTAACTGTGCTAATTGTTTACAACGGGGGCTCAGCTGGTAGAGCGGGTCGCCTTTGAATCGTAAGATTATGGGTCGATCCCCGGCTCCTCCTGTCCACATATTGAAGTGTCCTTGGGCAAGACACTGAACCCTAAGTTGCTCCCAATGGTGGCTAGCACCTTGCATGGCAGCTCTGTAGTCATTGGTGTGTGAGTGTGTGTGTGAATGGGTGAATGAGTTGCCTTGTAAAGCGTTTTGGGACCTAGCTAAGGTCATGAAAGCGCTATATAAATGTACTCCATTTACCATTTACCATTTTACCATTTACAACAGCTGGAGATCTGCTGACCGGTTACATGTGGGCCACGGTGTTGCCATAGTGACATCTGAACACAAGTGGTCAGCGGGACAGTTTGGTATGTTAAATACAGGTGTGAACACAGATCTCTGCTGTCCACTTGTGATCTGATCACCTGATGCATCTTTCAACCAAATGTGAACACATCCTGAGGTTGTTCAGAGACCTGGAAACTGACTCAAACTAATTCAAGGCTTCTTTATCTCTGCCCATGTGAACCATGACAAGAACTAAATAGCAGCGCCACTATTCAAACAACCACAGAGAATATATATATATGAATACATATAAATACTCAAAAAACAAAAGAACATTTGTCAAAACCAATAAAAAGACATTTTAAACACAGCATGTGGAGCAGGAGCAGCATTAACACGATGCAGCAGCGTGAATGTGCAGTGGTGATAATCAGTGGTTAGTAGATCTGGGGGCGGAGCCTGGTGGTGTGGAGCTGTTCATCAACACTCTGTCTTCCTTTTTATTTGAGATTATACAGTGTCTGAGGAAACATCATGACGTGGCTCAACAATCACAGATTTAGAATAGGTCTCTAATAACGTCCCGGGTGTGTGATATCAACAAATGAACACTGGACCCTCAAGTAGACCCAGAACACAACAGGAGGGGATAAAATAAATACAAGTTAAACCACCAGTCAATTAAAACCAGGTCACCAATGATGGCTTTTGTTTTGATTGTGTTGAGAGGGAAATAGAAATAAAGTCATGCCGCTGATAGAAGCCGGCCTCAGATAGAGGCTGAGGGTCTCTAATCCTGGTCCTCGAGGGCCCCTATCCTGCAGGTGTTAGATGTGTCCCTCTTCCAACATCTGATTGAAATGATCAGCTCATCATCCAGCTCTGCAGAAGCCTGATAATGATCCTGGTCATTTGAATCAGGTGTTGGAAGAGGGAACCATCTAAATCCTGCAGGATAGGGGGTCTCAAGGACCAGGATTGGAGACCCTCAGCCTCTACCTGAGGCCGGCTCTTTCTGAGCCCTGGTTTAGGGAAATGAAGGCCCCGCCCACAAGGTTTATAATACCTGCTGTTATCTTATTATGTTTTGTGAAGCATTGTATGAACTGCTTTTCTTAAAAGGTTAAATAAACCATAGTAAACCAACACTCCACTGGCCCCTTGTGATATATGGTGCTTCTGGTTTGAAGGGAGGTGACCCTGCTGCATATCGTTTAATTCTGTATTTCTCTACATACAAGCTCACAGTCGCCATCACGCCCCCTTAACAACTGAAGCCGCCTGTGGAGTAGAGGGTTTTCTTGTGGATTGAGGAGTTCAGATCAACTTGGTTCAAGTTGTTTCTAAACACATGAGACACAGCTTCTCAGTTGGAAATGCAAATCACACATCACTATTCACCTGTCTGTGATTCTTTGTTTACCTCTGTTGTTGTCGAGGTTTGTGCCCCCCCCCACCCCCACCCAGCATCTGCATCAACACCTGAAGGAGCGTCACAGTCAAACTGCATCAGTCACACAGTCCCGGTCTGCAGGGTCTGTTCAGAGACACCCAGCCCTCCTGCTGTCACTACTTTTATTTTTACATCTGATGGTTGATAAGTGGGATGGGACGGTGGTGCAGCGGTCAGCTCTGTCTCCTCACAGCAACAAGGTTCTGTAGTGATGTGTCGTTTGTGAACGATTCGTTCAAAACAAACGAATTATCTGAACGAACAAGCATCTCTGAACGAACTGAACTGGGTGAACGAACTGAACTGAATCACTTACTGAAAAGAGTCGTTAGTTTCTCAACTTCATAAGTAAGTAAACTTTATTTGTATAGAAATCTACTTCGGTTAGACTCTCCTCTCTCCTGTCTCGTCTCTGTCTCTCTGGAGTCACCCAGAACGATTTGGTTCCTTTTGAATGAATCACTTTACTGAACTGATTCTACTGGTTCAGTACACTGAAAAGAACTGCTCTTCCCATCACTAAGGTTCCAGAGAGATGCTTGTTTGGTGGATTGATGAGTCTGAATTGACGATGGGTGTGAGTGTGAGTGTGGATGGTTGTCTGTGTGTCAGTCCTGTGATTGGCTGCTGAGCTGTCCAGGGTGGACCCCGCCTCTCTCCTGTTGCAGATAAGCAGGTATACAAGTTGAATTTGTATCCTCTCAGTGATCCACAGTTATGTTTTATTGGTGTATGAAATATTTCTTGTGCAGCCTTGTTCATTTGTTCATTCAGGTGCTACTTTGTGACTTTTGACTTGTGCCTACTTATTTTTAATCTTTTTTTATTTCACCTTGACACCTTACTTGTTATTCCGAATCTCTTATTATTACTTTGTTTTTGCTTGACTAACTTACTTGTTGTTTATACTGTGTTATTATTTAATCTCTCTTTATACTTTGCTGCTGCCGTTCTGTAATTTCCTTGGTGTGGGACAAATGAATTATAATATTATATTTCTGTATTATGTTATAAGGATTATCAACCACAGCTGAGGTTGTATAATCACTCATTCATGTGTATCTGAGCTGTTGTGTTTTCTTAAGTTCAACTTTTACTCTGACTTTTTTTTCTCCATTAATTCACCACTTTGTGCTTTGCTCTAGTTTTGATGAAGCTACAATCTGTTGGAAACCATTTAAAATAAAATTTCAGCCTCTATTGAATCCTTTACAGGTCAGGGTCACAGGTCGTTCTGCCTGCTCCCAGATTTTCCACCTTCCCTCCTTCTTGTACACATGTGAACACTGAGCCTTTGTTTCTTTATCCTTTTCTTTCTTCTCTGTGTTAATAAGGAACAACGGGTCCTGAATGCTGATGACTCTCCGCCTCTAATAATCCCATTACGCTGCAAAAAGACGCCGGCGTTGACACGACTCTGGCAAATTGTCAGCAGCATAAGAACCATCTGTGGTTCAGACGATGGCCTACGTCTACGTCTCTGTTTCAGGATCTTGAACATCCTGCTCCAGATGTTGGATCTGTCAGGAAGCTCTCCAAAAACCCACCGATTCATCCAGATGCTCGTCGAACCAACATTTCTATTATCACGCTGACGAGGTTTTCTTGTCGAGTGTCTGATTTGTCAAAACACAAACCTGCTTTAATGAGACCTGCTGAATGCTACATGCTAACGAGCAGCTGTGCACTGAACAAACTGTTGACAGGCTCGTACATGAAGCCCATGTGGAAGAGCAGAAACATGCTAACTGACAGCACTGTGTATTTTTATCAGTCTCATTGTTTTATATCTTCTTCATAAAACATTAAAAAGACAAAATTACAGAAGATTAATGAAAAATTAAAGCTGCAAACTTACGGAGCCCCCTAGGGGACATTCGAGGAAAAACAAAAAAAGGGAGACAGAAAAAAAAAAACAATTCTGACTTACTTTCTCGGGATCCCGTGTTAATAAGTCGGGATCCCGTGAAAGTGTTTTGGTAGCAATGCTGCTATGCTAATAATTTGTTTAGTTCCGGTACTTACAACTTACAACTGCAACCCTCCGGACAGCTACACGGGTACCGTTAGATGTACGCTAAATGCAGAGAAAATGGATTGCGTGTCATCCTCTTTCCTTAACACATGTTATGTCATATGATAATCCACTCTCAAAATAAAACTCTATAAAACTTTCCCATCTTTTCCACTGTGCGACCTCCATTTTGAACTGACCCGGAAGTACCGGAAGTAAACAAATTATTAGCATAGCAGCATTGCTAACAAAACACTTTCACGGGATCCCGACTTATTAACATGGAATTCCGAGAAAGTATCGCGGGATTCCGACTTTAACAAACTCGGAATCCCGACTTATTAACACAGAATTGCGAGAAAGTATCACGGGATCCCGAGAAACTAAGTCGGAATCCTGAGAAAATTTCTCGGGATTTTTTTTTTTTTCTCTCTCTCCCTTTTTTTTTTTTTTCCTCAAATGTCCCCCTGGGGGCTCCGTAGTTTTCAGCTATGTCCAGCTAAGTTATTTTATATAAGGACTTCCACTTTTTTTTTTCCAAAATGAACAAATTCAGTCATTTCTGAGAAAGCATCCCACCTGTTCAGGCCTAAGTCCTGGTGGCACCCAGGCGTACTCCTCCAGCGCACACCCAGAGTCGTCATCTGAGGTGGAGCTCCTCTGGAAGCCCACAGATATCTTCCCCATCTTCCCCCCGTTGCGAGTCTCCATCTCAGGTCCTCGAGGTAAAGGGCGCTCCCCTCTCTCACTGCGCTCCAGGTTCATCGCACTCGGGCGCTGCGAAGAAAAAAAAAAGGAGGAAGGATTTACAAATCACATTTCTAGAGCCTGCTTTTCATTTTTACATTTCTCTTTTTATCCTTCCTATGTTTGCTTTATATATTTTCTTTAATTACACACAAAGCTCTGGCTTTTACCTTTCTGACACTGATTGGCTGGGATACTGCTGATCCAGGATTTTTTTGCACTTACTGTAAATTCCTTTGCATTTTATATACGCCTGCAATCACTCACTTAACTTTAATCTCTGTTCCTCCTTGTTTCCCAACGAGATGATTGCTTTTATCCAGGCAGTGTTTTAGGAGTTTAACATAATGGCTAGAAAAATATGTGAAGAGCAGAGAACAAACAAAGTTTCTCCTCAGCATATCCCACAATCCCTTCACAATGCAAACCTCTTGAGTCACACCCAGACGTAACTAATATGCTATTTTCCATCCTATTAGGGTACTGTGTCATACTTCCTTTGCTTAGGCATTACAGGAGATGTTCAAAATACTGTGTCCACCTTCAAAGGATACTTAAGACAAACATAGGAAGATATATAATGGATAATTATACCAGAAATGTTCCAGTACCTCTTTACTGTATGACACATGAACATTGGTATTTTGAGTTGAATAGTATATAGTTTCATATGGAGGTGGATACACAACTGTGCATCCACTTGATATGAGTCAGAGTAAGGCCACACATATAAATCTTGCTTGGATACTTTTCTGTTACTTGAAATGAGGTTTGTAATACTCTGACATAACATGAAGCAACAGAAATTTCCAGCTGTTGCCCACGAAACATCTGTTGCTCTTGCAATCAAGGACTGAGAGCTGTGAAACACGTCTAAGCAGGATCACATGTTGTGCTTAACGGTGATTTACAGCCATGTGCAAAAAAAAAAAAAGGAAGAAAATCAGGATTGCATAGAAAATATGAACCGTTATGATCAAGAAGGACAGTTTGCAGACATCCACTCAGACTACAGCACAAATCTGCTTTGAGAAACATGTCAAGCTGCTTTTGTTTTTTTTCCCTTTCTTTACATGTTGATAAGAGCTGGACTGGCACATGAATGAGGATTAATCAGTCTTGTCGTTGTTTGTGTCTCTCCCGCTTTCAGCAGTAGCCTCCTTATCTCAGCAGCTATGTTCTTCAGAGCCCTCTCAGCCTGATAACAGAGCTTTGGTCTCAAGGTGTTGAAAAAGCCACTTTTCATTCGCCCTGCTCTGCTCTGCCTCTTTGACATGCAAATCTGGACCAGAATGGGCCTTGTTTGGGTAAAAACAGACAGAAACTTCACACTGGGCCTCCAAACTGTATGTAAGTTTGATCTTTTTCACAACAGTCAGCAGCACTATAGCACACTCAGCCTTGATAGCTCCTATTGAACAGTAATTATGTGTGTTAACAATGACTGTAGAGAGTCAATTAAAGTCATTTAGATAAATAGTCATCCCAAAATTGGAACTATATTCACAGTTATTCATACTCTTTAATTTTAAACTCAGTATATTAATGGATGGTAACTTTGGTGAGACATATTAAATTAATAAAAAGAATGAAAAATGTAAGAAAATAACTTTGGAAAGACATAAAATATTTTCGAAATGAATAAAATCAGAGGAGAGAACGACGGTATTTTTGGCTTAAAGTTGAATCTCTTTGATTCAACTTTATTTTAATACCCTTTAAGCCAAAAATACTGTCGTTCTCTCCTCTGATTTTATTCATTTCAAATATTTTATGTCTTTCCACAGCTATTTTCTTCTCATCAGCTAAACTTTGTAGAGACAGCCCTGCCATCAAATAGATGTCAGCTCGTGTCTGCTCATCTCACCATGTAGTCAAACCCCAGTCACAACGCTTGAGGAAATATTAGCATTCCCCCAAATTAGCATACAGTTGAATAAAGCCCAGGGCCTCAAAACACTGAATTTCCAGATTAGAAATGCTGTTAAAAGTCAAACCAGAGCTCTTATCACAGTACAAAGGGGTATCTGAGTGTTGCTTTGTTCTTTAGTGACTAATCTATCAGGTTTTATGGTGGGATAGATAATGTTATCACTCAGAAGCTTTTCTTTACCTGTTCTACTTTATCTCATCTAACCTAGTTAAGACCCGTAAGTGGTGTAATTAGATGAAGTCAGTTTTTCTTTCAGATCAGAGCAATTTAGTGCAACTATATTAATACCTCTGTGATTTAGGAAAAAGGAGTCATCAGTGATTCCTTTCATGTGGCAATTTTTCTCTTGATTCATCACTTTGTTGGAAAAAAAAAATAAAAGTTGCTCATCATCCCTTTTACTATCACATATAATAACAGCAGCAAATCACCTCTTGAGATGTAATAAAACCAGAGAATGAAAGTTGACTGTCTGCCTCCCAGCTCCACTGCCTCTCATCCCACAAGTTACGGGGAAAAGGTGACTGCAGATTCCTGAGCCAACATACACAGCAACTCACATTTCACCATGTCACCTCTTGGCAATAACACAATGGCTGTCTTTGTCAAAAACAAAAACAAAATGTCCACCTATTCCTCCTCTAAGCTGCAGTGGAGACGTGACAGGAGGAGGTTAAGGGGGTTAAAAGGGAAACTTTTTTTTTTTTTTTTGAAAAAGCATTTAAAGAGTCACAACATTGGGTCTGTGTAAACATAGGCCAGATGTAGCTAACCTGACCATGTGTGTCTCCACTGGCTTAACTGACACTTTTAAAAAGAGGCTCTCCTTCACTGAGGAAGGCAAATACTGTATTTTCACATGAACACAAACCCAAAGGAGCTAAAGGAAAATCTCCAGAGACGTCTGACTTGTACAGATTGTGCCAAAATTGATCATTTTCTCAAAGTGGAAAGAGATTTCTTCATATTTATATCAAACTGGACCAAGAGTCACAGCTTCAGTTACTTCAAGTTAATTTAAAGAACAGATTATGGAATTTGCTTTAGGAAAACCATTAAATTGTGGAGTTCAAAGGCCGAGGTCATTGCTCTTTGACTGCAGAAGAGTGTTATTTTAAGGCCAAATGGGTGTCAGGGGGTGCACAGGAGACTTAACACAGCTGGAGTGAGACCACCTGCACAGACTGACTATAAGGATTGTACACACAAACCTACACATACACACATATTACAGAGAAACACACACACACACACAGAGGATCATCCTCATCAACAGATCTAAGAGTAGTAGTGAAACTTTTTCCACAGCAGAGCTTCAAAAGTGCTCTTCATTCAGGAAAATCCCGTCTGCGTTTGAAAGTTTCAGGAAATGTACTCATCTATTTTTCTCTTACCTCCAGGAAAAGCATCTCTCTTTCCACCTTTCGCATAAAGCTCTCATTCACTTCCACAAATCCCCTGCTCACACAGCTCTCCACAGCTCTGGCTACATGTCTGCAGCATCAAGCTCAGCGGATCCACACTCTAATCAGATCCAGATTCCACTCGGTCAGGAAGTATCCCCCCCCACACACACACACACACTCCTCTCCGCTCCTGCCACCGCCAAAGTCTCAGGCTTTGAAAGTCAGCTCTAAGAGAGAAACTCTTTCTCCAAAGCTGCTGAGCAACTCATTTAGCAATCCAAGATTTTTAGTGTCCGAAGACCGAGGAGGGAGGGCCGAGAGGTGACGTCTCTATCCGGAGTGTCTCTGATCCCACTGGGAGTGTGTGCTCTTGGGGCAGCCAAGTCTTGTCAGCCCCTCCCTCATTCCTCCCCTCCAGAGCAAATCGCCTGCCACTGCACTTCAATCACACACACACACACACACACACACATTTCAGAGTCAACACCCCCTGCCCTCCCTATCTCTACACCCCTTCCTCCACCAGTGTGACACCGAGCCCTCCACCCTGCATCCCCCAGCCCGGCTGCAGGATTCCTGAGAGCCAGATGACATGTCCACTCTCTCCAACTCCTTCTTTTTGTCTGTTTTACTTTCTGAAATATTTTACTATAAAAACCAGATAACTTTTACACTCACCATGATTGAATGTGCTGACTCGCAGAAGAAGAGTTCCCTTTTCAGATATCCTTAATAAAAACTCTATGATTAAATTTCTTTTTACAATACCAGTGGCTGCACACTGTGACCCTCCCTGTCGCTAAAGGGGCTCCTGGGGTCACCCAGACTGATGCATCTCGTGTCATTTGCTCTAATATTGTCACATTAATTTGGACGCAGCTGCTGATTAGATCATATGGTGGTAAATGTGTTTCTAGCCCATCTGCTCCTTTATTTCAACCACAAGATTAATCATTTGCACACAAATCTGAACAAAATTAGAGAAGATAAAAGATGTGATCATGAATAAAAAATGAGGCATTGTTTTACAAAATATTTGACAGCACAAATTTGATACAAATGTTGGTACTCTTAAACAGATGGAAATCTGTAGCAAAGTATTTTTTGGCCACTGGGGGCAGCAAAAACAAGCTGCAACACTTCCATACTATTATTAAGTTGGGTAACTTAAATTTATCCAACAGACACAGCAACAATCACAGTCCATTTAGTTCTTTCTTCAACCAATCCATGTGAAAAACTATATGGATCTAAATGCTTCTCCTATTGTCTTCCAGAAATCCAAATTACTAAGATAAAATATGTTCAATGAATCCCAGTGACCTCTTTCATTTACAATTATAGAGAACATACGAACGCCTGACAGACTGTATCCTCTCTGTGTTGGAGGTATTGAACCATTTAAAAGCAGCTACTCCATAGTAAAAACCCCTCATGTCTTGTTGGTGTTTCTCTGGTTAAATATTGACCATGCTTCCTCTCAAGTCGGCCTCATCCATCTCAGGAAATTCTCACGCAGGGGATCTGTCTGCTCACCCCGCCGCTCACATCGCCACACCCCCCCCCAAAGCTTTTCCTATTTTGCCGATGTGAATGAGTGAGAGGAGAGGGGTCCCCTGTCCTCATCTCTCACTTCAGCCAATCACAATGACGTTATTGTCAAGCAACACTTCACTTTAGGAAACCTCCCGACAATCTGGGAGACGTAGCAGTGGAGAGCTGAAAATGAGATACTAATGATGCAGTGAAAAAAAGTTGTATTTGTATATATATAAAAAAAAAATACACAAAATCAGACTGTGCGCAGAAGAACAATCTGCATACAAAACAAATTCAGTGGATGTGCCTGGGGAAGTTTGATGTGATTATTTGGACAAGCTCCACACCATCCGTCATTGTGAAAGGCTGAAAAGCAGCAACGGCTTCATTTAAAGAGTCAAAAATGACAAATGAGTTGACTCAATTGTCCGGCAGACAAAGACGCCCTCTCCTCTGACAACCCCACAAAGTCACTAGCAGAGAGGGCAACAGAGCTGTTTGTCACATGCCAGATTACCTGTTACAAATGAGAAATGACTCAGTTAGCTAATTAGCTTAGGAAAGTGAGATAGGAGAAGAGATCCAGTGTGTGTGCTTAGAGATGGGACTCTCTATGTGCGTTGCCAACATGGGCTTCTTTCCTGGCATACCGACGCATATTTGAAATCAAGAGAGGAGACAGAGGAGCTTGGCAGTCCAGTCAGAGGGTAAAACCTTTCAGAAGAGCTCTTAAGTTTTCCACGGATCTTGGCACCGCTCTCCAAAAGCCACTTTGTGTTTAACCCTCCAGAAAGATGTGCATTAAGTTTCCTGAGATATTTATCTGGATATGCATTTCAAAAGCTTCGCAAATCTTATTTCAGGTAGACGGGTACAGAGGAAAACCTCTATTCATGTGGGCGACAAGTACTTAATTCAGATAATGAAAACAGGCGATGAGTGGGTGAGGAATGCTCCTGCGTGAATGGAGGACAGGTCAGAGGATGAGTGGCTTTATCCCAGACAATGGGCAGATATCTGCCTTTCAGACTGAGCCTGGGCTTGTGGCCAGAGACCTATGGTTCTTTAGAAAAACACAAGAGGGAAGTTGACCTTGCTGTCTCCTCTGTTTCCTCCGAGGGAAGAGAAAAAGGATGCAATGGACCAAAAAAAGTGATTTTTGTTGTTAATGTCGATGGTATTAGTCTGCTTATCTATTAAAGCCAAACATTATTTTTTCCATTTTGCAGTTTTTCTATACTCTTGACTTACAAGAAAGACCTCTTAAGGACCAGAGCTTTGTTATAAAAATGTCGTGTTCGTTTTTCTTCCTTTTGTTGTTTTTTCCCTCTCTTTTTGATTACCTGCCTCTCCCCAGTTAGTTTCACCTGTGTCTTGTTTTCCCATTGGTTCCCCATGTGTATTTAATCACTTCCCTTTGTGTGTTGTCAGTTTGAATATTTGCCATGTTGTTCCTCAACCTGTTCTCCCAGCTTCATCCTCCTGTATTCCCCATGTTTTCATTTGTTCCATATGTATTGGATTATTTTCCTCTTTTGTGGATATCAATAGTAATAATAAGTTATCCTGCTGGAACTCTTTTTTTTAATTTTCACCCTGTTTTTAGGTCTCCTGCTTTTTTTTTTTGTCCTCACAATAAGGTTTTAATGGGTCTCAGCCATTATAAGTCAAAGGCGTCATGTATCAGCACTCTGCAAAGCCACTGGACACATGTGCTAAATGGATGATGCCCTGGTTTCATTCACATGTCCGAGGCTGATGAGCAGGAGCCCACTAATGGAGGGTTTATGCGGTGACCTTTGACCCCAGCGCTTAGCGCATCTGCATAAATGCTCAGAAATCCCAAGAAGCTGTTGGAAAATGGCAAGTACTTTGTGATGCTCAGAATTATGTCACCTTTCACAAACAACTACGTAAACCACAGCTGAACAAACTTTTTCCAAACCTCTTCTACCACAGGAGAAACTCACTGACTGTAAATGAAACTGACCAGCGCACAAATTCGGTGACATTTTTTTTTCCCTGTTTCTGAATTCTTTGATGAAACTTTGGCTGATATTCAGTAAGGAATAAAAGAACATTATTGGTCCAAAATATGGGTCTAATCCTAAACTCAATAAAGTCAGAAGCAATTTGGACAGAAACCTTTTGATCACGTCCCTCAAAGGACTTTCTGAGCAGAGTTTTCTTTCCTTGGCAAGAAGCTGCGGACTGGCATTCAGACAAGATCTAGTGGCCTTTTCTATACTTGTAATCCAAGACCAAGTCTAGACTACACACTGACTGCGCACACACACACTCCTCCACACACCCAGCACACTTACTCACTCCTTCTGGCTACTCATTTTATCTATCTATCAGAAGACAACTCAGCTGGTAAAGTGGCCTTTTCTTAACCTTTTATTATGGCGGGGAGGTTTACTAAGCAAACATGCTCTTTTCCAGCAATGTGGTCTATTTTCATTTATAACAGCCATTTGCACCTGGGATCTGTCAGGGGGTGTTTCGTCCCCAGGAGGCAAGAAGGCATTTAACAGATCCCTTAGAGCGCAAATATCAGGGGAGAGACGTCCCTTCGGTTGCTGAAAACTGACATCAACAAGGACAGTGACATGTTTCGACTTGTTGTAGTTTGTCATAAAAGCCAAACAGAGCACGGATGGCAAAGTAGCGTAAAATGCAAATGATATAACGACAAGATGGTGCAAATACTTCTCTAGAATTAAAACCAACGCTGGTCTTTTTAGGCAAGAAATGGGCCGCACAAAAATGATTATCTTCAATGACGAAGCTATGTGCAGGTACTGCTGTTAAACAATTGATCAGAAATCTATGTTCTAAGCAGCCCGGTTTAATGAAACTTTATGTAGCACAAATCCCTTATGAAGTTGTCAAATTGTTGTTTTCCAAGAGTCCAAGTGTGGGATGTGAACCCCTGATCCTGGGGAGGGGAAGGGGTCGGACAGTTTGCTTTTAAAGAGTGCTTGGCAGACGCATAGAGCAGCAAGGAAAATCCTGATAAAGTTTCTAACACAACAAGTACCATCGTAGAACCAAAGCTGACAAGCCCAGACCAAATTGCGAAAATGAAACTAGTTTTTGACTTTAAGAAAAACGTTTTTGACTTGCAGCTGAATCTACTCTGGTCCTGTGTCATATGGCTTAGATTCAACCCTGACCTGGATGACTGAGAATCTTGCTGTTAAACTATTGACACCCACACCCACAAGACAAAGGCCTCGCATCAAAAAAAGTAAAGAAATCTCTGTATCTACACCACATCTATTCGTTTTTTCTACTCAGCAAACAGCCATATGCACAGTGGCTGACAAACCAGCTTACACACACATATCTGATTCACACAAAGACCTCAGATCCGCGTCTCAATTCACATCCATTACGATTGCGCCATTCAGCCCCATTCAGCCCCATTCACGCTGACAGACGCCTCTCAGCAGCCTTTCACACCAGGAAATGGATCTTTAGCCCTCGCTAACAAGGCCCGCCAGCCCGACTCGCTGCCGCATATCAGGCTTTGCGGAAGTGCTGCTCGGCGGCTTTGCCAGATCGGTGTTAATATTCCTTGACACTCCTCAGCCGAGTGTAATTGAAGTTTCGAGTCATAAACCCCTCTGCCGGGATTTGTTAACCGCTGCAGGGTGTTACCCACACACCTCTGGGACAACAGAAGTGGCAATAAAAGTGCAATAAAATGCAGGAAACTCAACTGTGATGGCAGGTTTGGTAGGGATGGGCTTGAGAGGCTTCAGTTTAGATTATGCACAACCCAACTTTTACCAGGTAAAATGCAGAAATGAAAATGATGTTGAGCTATTTTTAAGGATTAAGTACAGCAAAGGTAAACCGTTTTGCACCTCTACTCTCTAGATTCACTTTTTTATTTACTAGAGCGAAACCCTTTGCACATGGAGCTTGTATCTGCAGTCCCTGTTTGTGCTTTCTCACAGGATCAATAAAGCTTTTGAGTTTGTAAACCAGAGCTGACTTCAATCAGCAGTGTATATGCACCAGGTGCCTTTAAATGTACTATTCACCCTCTTCCAAACTCTCCGAATCTCTCTGGATATATCAATGCAAAATGTAAAATAATCACTGCGTCAATGCAGCTACTGTTCGGCCTTACATTTGCATCTGTCAATCTTTATTGTGCCTTCGGTTCTGCCTATGTCCCTGCATATGTAGCCAATTATTCTAACATTCAAGTGGATTTTTTTGTAAATCCCTTCACTACACGCAGGCTGATTAGAGTATGTTGAGGAATTACGATATTTCAGGGCTAAATGGGGTTGTCAAAAACTGTAAAGAGGGTTGCTTCCCTCTGTTATTACCACTATTTTTCATTATTTTGGCGGAGTCGACCTCATTTAGATGGCTTCATACGTGCCATTACCTGAATCCGACTGCATGCAAGTCCTAGGTGTCCCTGTAGGCTAAAATGTCTTGCCAAGCCAAAGTATCCTCCTAAATAACAGCTCCATCAGACTATCACAGGGTATATATGCTCTGTGGAAAAACAATTGTTAATAGAAAATGAAACGGATCCCACTGTATTTCAAAATAAGGGTATGAAGTTCTTAGAATAGGTGGTAATGTTTTTATAGACATCGATCATTAAAGCATTAATTTCTGAATTAATCATGATTATCCCATGACTTACTGTTACCAAAATAAATCCTGTAGTTAGTATGAATTTAATCTGTACTGCTATAGTGCAGTTTTTGATATGTCAGGTCACACACTGCTCTTTAGATGGTATGTGGTGTCAATTGATCATCAGAGTTTGGGAGCAGCATACAGAGTACACAGTGTTCTTGCTTGTGTGTTAACATTTTCTTCTGCACGTTTGAGATGTGCACATCTCACAAATTTAATAAAATCTGTCTTATTTTGGTCATATTTTGCCAGGCAACACAGGTGAGACTCAGCTATATTAAGGTGCAGGGAATAAGAGTCCATTAGATCATTTTAATGAGGAACTAGAATATAAATGAGAGACACAATCTTGAAAATTGTGTGTGTGTGTGTGTGTGTGTGTGTGTGTGTGTGGGTGGGTGTGTGTGTGTGCACACTGCCTCCCATACAAACTCAATAGGAGAAGAGAAAGACCAGGCAGGTATTTATGGAACAGAGGGGATGGAGCAAATGATGATAAAAAGGGAAAAATGGCAAAAATCAGATTATCTTATTCTCATGAGAAGAAAAGAAAAAGATAATTCACTTCATTTAAATGGTAAGCAAAGTACAGACTTTATGCTTACACCACAAAGTTAAAGTAAACAAAGTAATATTTTAAATAAAGATAATTAGTGATGTATTCCAGATCGGGCTGCTGCTAACGATTATTTTAGTAATCGAATAATCTATTGATTACTCCGTTGATTAATCGAATAATTGGATAAGAAGTGCATGTTAAGGTGCAATAATCAATAGCGCTGTCAAACGATAAAAATTTGCATGAGGGAGGTTTGTCGCAAGCTGGGCGACAGGTTAGCTTAAGTGCTAGCAGTTTCTCCAACTAACGTATGCTTCCCGTTAATGTGGTATTTTAAACTGGAAGTGCTTGAAAACTCCTTCCTGCAGAGTGTACATAACACTTTGTGTCGGTCGACTTGGGTTTTTTTGTACTCATATTTCCCATCAACAGGGCCAACATGCTATTTAGCCTTCTTATAAAAAAAAAGTAAAAATCAAAAAGCCGTGCTGTTTTGCATCATCCCCCTTTGTTGGTTGGTTCTGCTTCTTCTTCCTGTCCGTTTCTGGGAATCACGTAAACGGACAGTTGGTATTTGATTTTACCATTAACAAAAACAATTATATGACGTATCGACTTTTGAATTTCGATGAATTTTTATAATTGACGTAATCGATTATGTCGAATAATCATTGCAGCCTTAATTCCAGAGTCACAAACAAACTGGCCGACATGTTTAGGTCTGAGAGACTACCATAAAAGATAAGCTTATCTCTCACTTGCTGATAGAGAAATGAAAGTGACACACTCCAGCTCCACCTGTTAGAAACAAAGGTGTTTTGTTTATTTTTACTGGCCTCCATATGACAAAGAAAGCATTGTTATTGCTGTTACAGGAAGTCCGTCTATCACTTTCACTATGCATTTGACTTTGATTTACAGTGTGTCAAATGCTTCAGCCAACAGTAACAGATAAATCACAGCTTTTAATGAGTTGTGCCACTCAAATGAGATGCAAGCAATTCCTATGAGCAACAAATCCATTTAAGAAAAACAACAAGAGAGCGAAGCAAATGTTAAAAACAGCCACATCTGATGACATACCACGCAAGACAAGCAGCAGCGTTGCATCACATTTAGTATGGGAAAGCTGTTTGTGTGTGTGTGTGTGTGTGTACAAATCCCCCCCCCTGACTTTTGTATAAGAGATAGATGTAGGCCAGGGATTGGGGTTGTGTACACAGAGGCTTAATGACAGGACCCTGGAGGGATGGCACATCATTCAAGCGGAACAGACAAACACACACTTATGCGTACACACACACACACACACGCACACACAAACCGGCTGTGCATTACACAACCAGCACCCTCACTTTCCCATAATTTAGCAACGAGAGCTGCGAAAGACGGGTCTGACCAAGTTTGCAGCCCCAGGCGCTCGGGCTGCAGTTTGGCCTACATGGGCTGGCACAGTTCTCAAGGCAGCATAGTGTCGGAGAAGGGTGTGTGTGTGTGAAACCATATAGCCTTTAGTTCCACGACACATTCCCAAAGCGCTTTTTTGTTGTTGTTTTGTTTAGCTTTAAATGGGTTACTGAAGCGGCGATTGGGAAAGGCGACAGATAACAAAACAGCTGAGCGATATCAGCTCAGCTCAGCACGGCCACGCTAACATTTTGGTGCGCGGGTTTGGATGCCACGAGGGCGACAGATATCGAGGCCATGTGTTATATGAAAGTTGCTTTGAGCTCTGCGCTTAAATAAACTCACTATCACAGGGAAAGTGGCGTGACTGGCCAGTTTTGCGGGGTGTTTGCCTCCCTCCTCTCCCAGGGACTGTGGTTGAATTTGGCCAAAGCAGCCGCTGTTGGCATTCCACACTGACCCTCTAGTAGCGGGCCTGAGGTTCATGGGTAAACAGACGAACCGTTTGGTGGACTCGCTGTGTAATTCTGGAGCCTGTCTTACCCTCTGCCTGTCTGTCGCTTTCCCCTCCAACCCCACCCCACCCCCCTTGGCTTTCCCCTCAGCCAGCCATATCCTCAGTTGGCCTCTCTGTTAATTCAGACCTACCTGACAGTTCTGACTAAAACCTTCTGGGTTTACTATCAGTCCCGCACGGCGACAGGCTTTGCTCTCTAAACACACACTGAAGACTAATCTGCAACAGATGGGAGACGAACCGGGGAGGAAGTAGTATAAAAGGATATACAGCATATTTGTACCCCTCTGAACCAAACGATAGGGTTTCAGCGAAGTTCCAAGCAAAGCCTGAGGAGGGTTGTAATGATGTGCACAGCGGCGGCTCCCAGGGGCTTAACGGCACATATTACTTGGAGATATAAGCTGTCCATCCACTACCAGATGTCTGAAAGGGCCTGAGGGAGAATCCTGAGAGCCGTCTCTGAAGGGAACGTGCAAACACACTCATTCACACAGTCTAACAAAACATGTAAAGTTTTCCTATAAATACAAACATATGCAAAACACACAAATGTGCAAGAATACATACATGCACCACACACAAACAGGGCCCCACATGTTGCATTTCATGGGTGGCTGGGTGGGGATAATGAACGCCTTAGCCCCCAGTGTACTGTCTGATTTTTGAGGTCATTTGTGTAAACACAAAAGACATTTATTTACCACCTCATTAATACCAGTGGCAACTTAAGCTCCTTTTCACGGATGGGGGAGGAGAAAATGAACGGACTGATCTCACACCTTCAAACCCAGGCGACAGTCAAATCACTGTTTGTACTATTTTTTGTGACACGCACTTGGAAAGCCCCAAGCTGTCATCAGCTAACCTCTACAAATGAATATCACATCCTCCATCTCTTGGAGGTGAAGTTGTCTTTGCTGGAGGTTTCCCTGCTGTCTGATTACTGGCCACAAAGCACAACAGTATATAAGAGGCTTGTGAAAGCAGTTAGAAGTCGTATTAAGATGCTTTTTTTATTATAGGAAAGAGACTTTTTTTTGGATGTCCTCCTATGTCCTCTGCAGACTACGTTCTCCAGTGGGAACTTAGCTACGCTGTGTTTTTGGAGCTTTCTCTTTCAGCCTGTTGTTGCCAAAAATGACTATGAGATTGATGACTGAACCAAAACAAGCGAGCCAGAAAACAAAACACAATAAGCTGAGTAATGCTGAAAAGGCTCCATCGAGCTGTGGCTTTGTCACTGAGACTGACCTCATTTTACATTCCACGTTGTAATCGAATTGTTATTTTGAAGATATTGATCATAGCAGCTTTAAACGCCATTTCATTTGTAAAGCTGGCAACAACTCGATCAAAAAAAACAAACAAAAAAAAGCAAATGTGCAGCTTTTGGTGAATTTGGTGAAAATCCTGTAATTTTCCTCCACCCTCATTTAAACTGTATTTATCACAACTGGCCATTTCCTGAATCGGGGTTGCATCAGATTGGATGAGGCCACTTCCCACTCAGAATGAATTAGGAGGCTGGGATTCCTCTGGGATGATGCGAGGCAATGTGGAGATAAAGTGACGGATAGGACACGTCTCCAGAGACCTCTGCAGAGACGGGCGACCACCCAACGTATTGTTGACTAAATGTTTCACCATGAGGGAGACTCCTCCTTCAAACTTTCTCACAAAGCTCCAAATGTTGTCTCGTCTCCTGCATGTGCTCCTGGTTTTTTTTTTTGAGGCAGATTGACAATGATTAGTTCATGAGAACATTGTGTGCCATCGGAGGCCTAATGCATACTGAAAGAGTCGAAACGGTAAAATAATAGGGAGGTGAACATGTGCGAGGGAGGCACAGAAATGCAGTGAGAAGAAGGAAAGGAGCAGACTGTCCCTGATTAGGCCTGAGTTGAGACATTGGGCTCAGGAGCTCGTCATAGCCTCAGGAACACATCGTCAAACACATGAGACCAATTTAAGAAAGCGAAGGCAGAAGCTAAGCTGTGTTTTCTGATACACGCACCCGAATACCAATCCCCAGAATCACAAATAAAAAGATTTCCATTTGAAATATTTATGAAAACATATAATTATGTTGTTTTTTGACACAGTTCTGTCTTTTATCTTGAGGCAGGAATGCTTCAATGATGGCTTTCTGCATCTATTATCCATAGTATCCTTTTAAGCAGTGACACTGAAGCAACACCTACTTTTTCTGGCACAAAATCAAACCATGTCACCCAGACTAAAAACAGAAAGATTGTTTTGTTGCTTGTATTTTGGACATTATCTACTAAAATTTAAAAGCTTATTCCTCTAACTGAAGTGAAACCACCAAACATCAAACTGTGAATCACTCAAACAGTAACTGAGAGGTTTTCACACCACAACAGCGATATTGTATGAGTGATGTAGCACTCAACAACCCAGAATCTGTTATGGAGACCTTTTATGTTGTTCCCAATCAAAAACAAAACTGAAAGCTATCATTTGTGTTCTGCCTCAGGGTGGTCATTTAACTGGGAATAATTACGTGGTTGTTGCAGAGCAATCTTGTCTTCCTATATGAGACTCGACTTCTATCTATACTGTTTACCTTTACTTGAGCTTTAAAGCCTTTTAATTATTATCATCTAATAATCATCACCTTTAATGTCTCCATAACTGCTGCGACTGGCGACTGGCAGTGTCTGGGCAGGTGTGGGTGTGTGTGTGTGTGTGCATCTGTGTGGGTGAGTGGCTTTAATCATCATCAAATAGAGCTGTGTGTATAGGTAATTAAGTTGGTGCCAAATCGACTCTCACTCGCAGGCACGAGTCGGGAACTCTTAACAACAACTCAGTTTTTTTGCATCACTTTGCAAGCGCTGCAGGCGACTTTACTTCAGCTCTGCTGCAAGTTTTGACACAGAATTGAGTGAAACTCCCTCTTGGAGTCCATTACTCAGTGTCTGATATTCTACTAAGCCCTGGATTACTTTTCCTCCCCACAATCTGACCATAATACCAGGCTTGTGGAGCCAATGTGGCCTGCAGGGTTTGGTCTGAAACCACTCAATGAGCACAAGGATCACGATTAGGGTTTAGATCAAGGAGTCCTGTCCCAGCCCCTGCGCATACATCAATGGCCTGACCAAAACTAATACCTGATGATCGGCAATCGGTAGCAAAAAAAAAAAGACGAAAGGAATCAAAAACTATTACAATGTAGGGATCATTTTAATCATTAGTCTGTAAGATGTCAACAATAGCAACAAATGCAAAAAACTCATTGTCATTGCTCATTTGGTGGCATCTTCAGTTTGCTTGTTTTTGTTAACTACTCCAAAAATCAGTATACAGTGGCATAAAATATATATATAGAAAAATCTACACATTTGAGAAGCTGAATTGGGAACATTTTCAATTTTCTCTTGATAATTGGCAGTGGTAAGGTGTTAATGCTGCTGATAACTTTTAAATCTGGGTTAAAAGTCTGTTCTTTGTTGTTGTTCTACAATTCAGTAATTGGCCCTTCAGTGTTTGGTCCTTCATAGACAACTACAGGGGATAGCTGCTTGGCGAGTGTGTAAATACAGTGTGTGTGTGTGTGTGTGTGTGTGTGTGTGTGTGTGTGTGTGTGTGTGTGGAGGTGTGCTTTCTGAGGTTTGGAATGATTTACACAACCCCACACTCGATTAATTCCAGTATGACAGAACAAACTTGCCAGTGTGTACACATGTTGGTCTTAGGTATTAGGCTGACAGAGGTGTACAGACAGGACAGTGTTGACTTACTAATAGATGGAGGTCTCTCGTTTTTTTTCTCTCTCTCTCTTTTTATAGTCACACACACACCCTTCACATTTGTGTTTATGTTTCTTATTAGTTTCATTTATTTAATCTAATGCCAATCCATGCTCCAAGTCAAACACCAAGACACAAGAAGTGTGTGAATGCTGCACGACCCCCCTGAAGCAATTAGCCACTCTCCTGGAGGTATCCACCATTAGTCTGTGTTGATAATATTATGCTTTGTAAATGTGACACCCTGCTCTAAATGTCACCAACTATCTTTTAAATAGCTACAGAATTTTTCTTTGCTACCTTTTGGACTGAATTTCCTGTTTCGACCAAAAAGGGTGAAACACAACACACATCTTGAGCTCTTCAAACAGCTTTACTGCTGTGATCAGATGAGGTGTTTTTAGCCGAGGAGCCAACGGCTCTAAATCCAGAACACCCTTGGTCGCTGAGCAAAAAGGTTTTCCAGGAGAGTGTCCAACAATATCAAAACAATCTCCAGGCTGGATTTCCTCTTTGGCACTCAAACCCCACTGGAGAATGAGAATCTGGGTTGCATATGAGAAAAAATGAAGGATGGAGTTTCATGCTTCCAATCGAGAGACACTTCTCTGAGAAGTGAATCTGTCAATTTTGAAATTGTCCACAAACAAAAAGTCGGCGGGCCTTTATAAAAGCCATGCAACAAAAAGTCAAGGATGCATTCAAAGTGTAGCCACTTCTCCTGCCAAAGTTAGACCCATAATTGCAGGATGATCAGTCATTTTTCAGTCTTTTGTTGAAACCTGAAAGGTCATCTCCTGAAGATCTGCCTCACATCGTCCTCATCTACATCATTTCCCTCCTCCACTCACTGCAACATGTTTAACCAAAAATAACCTTCTCACTCCAGCTATCATTTGTTAGAGCCTTTAACTGTGATGCTTATTGGGAAATGTTTTTTTTTGTTTTCTTGGCGAGAGTTAGATGAGTGTAACTGATACCACTTTAATGTCTGTATCCCTGAATATGAAGCTACAGCCAGCAGCTAGCTGTGCACGGGGAAGCTGCGAGCTGGGCTATGTCCAACGATAACTAAATGAGTTACACCTCATTTGTTTAGGTCATACAAAAACCAAAGTGTAAACAGAACCATGCTGGCTGTTTCCCATTGTTTCCTCCTTCCAGTATTTAAACTAAGCTAACTGCTGCATCCAGCTACACATTTAGAAAATTAATAAAGAGTTTTACAAAAAAAAAAAATTTGGACTTCTTCACATTGTTAATCACAGACAGCATCTATTAGTAGCATCGAGTGTAGCAGTCAGTAGTCGAGCCAAACATACCGATCATTCAGCTACTGCCTGACTTGACTCTCCCATGTGGTCCAAATGGCTGACCAATTAACAGCAGCTTAACTCCCGAGTCCAAACACCTATCTCTCTCTCTCTCTCCCACACACACACACACACACACACACATATACATGCATGAACACATAAGCATGCACAGAGAAACACACACGCATGCACACAGGCATAAAAAGTAATGGGGCACATAGATCTACACAGTCCCTAGACCCAGTACCACACACAGAGAAGCACACACACACACACACAGATACATACTCATTAACAAAGGCTTAGTATTGCAGAGTGTATACCCCCAGCAAAGTGCAGCATAGTCTGGCTGACTGGCCTCCCACAGAGGGGGAATACACCTCAGTCACCTGATCCTCGGCTGCTCTGATCCTGGATCAACTAACTACAGGGCAGTTTACAGGCAGCATTTATGGGACTGAGAGTACTGCAGGGGAAAGTGTGAGTCAAAATACCCTGTTAAAGATACTACATGCAAGCTACACAGCATATAAAGTGATTTTACTGTACAAGTCTTGATTCAGGACTTTAATGCATAAAACACAGCTCTCAATGCAGCATCTTTACAAATCTCTCCCACCACTAGGTGACACCACTGGCTTCATTTCAGATCACACAGCAGTTGAAGTCCACCTATAGGATTCATGCTCAGTGTTGCCTCATTTTTATTCCTACTCCTTAATTTTATTTAATGCACTTTAAAGTTTAAAGTCAGTATTTATAAAAGGCAGTTGCAATTTCTGCATTTTTCTACCAATTTAATTGTCATAAAAGAGAGTAGAATTAATATTTTAAAATTGTATATCTGTTTTTAAAAGTAGATTTAAGCCTGATGAGTGATCAAATATGAAATAAATCCTTAGCCAATTGGCTGAAGTGCTGTGGGTGAACTTCATGATGTTTCTGTGGACTGGGGCTGTGGTCTGTCAACACTGATGTGACTCTGAGGAGTTCAAGAGACACCGTCAGGACCCGTGAAGAGAGGAAAAAAAGACTGGACACGATCGAGAAGGAAAGCGCGAGAGAGGCTACCTGAGTGACAAGCAACAGCTGAGTCCACACATCTGGAAACCAAAATGCAACCCTTCATTAAGTGCGTCTTTACGCACACACGCGCTTCAAGTTAAAATCCCAACGACTCAACGACAAATTCACTTTTTTCTTCTCGCCTCCCTCAGGAAAAATATATCCCAGAGTCTCCTCAACTAACTGTGTTGTTCTTGTTTTCACCATGAAGTAATGAAGACACAAATCATTTCCATCTCTTCAGCTTGTTGATGATGCGTGATGATTTCCAAAAGGTGAACATGTTTGTTGAACTCACATTTTTTCATATACTGAACGCTCCTGCATTTACAAGGCGATGCTTAGAAAGTAAGAAACTGTTAAAAGTTCTAGCGATGCAATTAATAGTTCAACACTCACCTCTATGAAGAAACGACTCGGTGCGGGGACGGGTTGGATATTCCGTTTATCAAGATATAATCACGATTGTGGAGGCATCCGGGCTGACTGCCGCCGACAAACGCAACTCAGAGCCGTTTTGAGTCCTGAATCAGTTCAGTGATGGAGTCTCAGTGCATGATCATAGACAGAGGGGGAGAGAGAGAGAGAGAGAGAGAGAGAGAGAGAGAGGAGGACGCTCACCAGGGCTGAGCGCTGCGCAGCTCTGGCACCAAGTTAAAGCGTCCAGAAATGACATTAACGCTGCACTGCGCCTATTGGCTTAAACACGGAGCTCCCCCCTCCTCCTCCTCCTCCTCCTCTTTCCTTCCTTCACACACGCGCGCGCGCTCTTTTCAGTATACTGTGTACTTCCAAGCCATAGGTTTGTAGATGTTTTGGAGAAGTATAAAGAAGTATACTATGAATATCCTATTAGAATATAGGTGTTAAAAAATATAACTCAGCATGATAAGATCACCATAAACTCATTACCACACACACTCCACAGGAATACAACAGCAATTATGTAATAAAATGCCCTTGGGTTCACCTCTTCTTCATGGGTTTTACAATTTTTTTTTGGATCAGATGGACTTCACCCAATACTCCCAGATCGACCATTACATCTGATTTATGAAGGTTATAAAAGTGGTGAACAATTTTCCCTCCTGTCTCTGGCATGTGTGATGCATATTGTTTCACATGCTCCATCCACACACCACACAGTAATCTAATGAAACCCTAAACTGACGCTTCATCATAATCTGTGGTTGTTATGTGCTGCACTGTGTGTTATTCCAAGCCTCTACCACATATGATGTGGAAGCTCGCCCAACATTTCAACCATGAGTTTTCCTTTACTTACACACTCAATGGGTCATTAATCTGAACTAGGATCACCTGCTGTTTTCTTGGAGAGTGATCGACAAAAGGTGGCATCTCCTTCATGTTAACACCTCAAATTGTGGCATTTAAGGGGTTAACTTATGTGGGTTTTGCTCAGGTGGGAGTGTGAAGGTATTTGATAATAAATAAAAGCAGCACTGAATGTTCTGCAAATCCTCCAGTGCACAGATAAAGATTATAATGTATAAGATTGTTCACTGTGACCCAGCCTCATGTGGAAAGTTCTCTTATGTCACATTATTAGTGTCAGTCACTTGGAGAAGATAGACACATTGCACAATACAACATATTTAGAGGATGATGCCATACCCAATCATTACATATTATGAGTAAAACCATGACCATGTGCTTTAGAGGCAAACCATGAGGCCTCATGTGAGATCAGTGTCACAGTAATAAAAAAAAAGTAACTTCTGGCCAAACAAAATACAGTAACTTACTCACACCCTTATTTATTTCATGGTGAGATAACTCGTTTTGAGGCAGATCCTGATTCGTGGAGCTGAGCATTAGGATTGAGTTTACAGACTCAGCTGTAGAGTCAGGGGAGTGAGGATGGCTGAATGTCGGTGAATCTGGCAGCGGGACAGACAGAGCAGGTCAAACAGTGTGGCTTATTGTCCCTGCCAGCCAGTCAGTCAGCCCACACAGCGAGGGGGACCCACGGACGCCCTCGTTCACCCTGCTGGCTGCTGCTCTGACATCCTGACAGTTTGACTTACAGCTCACGTTTACATTTCATATTTCATATTTGGGAGCTTACAGCGAGTGCAACTGGAGCAAAAAAAACTTCAGATCACTAAAAATAAAACTGGGCAGACTGTTGAGGGCTGCATAAAAAGTTGAAGAAGGTTAAAAAAAACGCTGAGCAAAGCAAAGTATAAAATATTTTTGAATGTTTTTTTATTGTGTATTCACCTGCTCTTTGCACACATATGCAGCTCAGCACACATGTTGCACCTGAAGTTTTTACAGGTGAAATCTGATCATCCTCTGTGTCCCGATTGCTCTCTTTCCACCTGTTCTCCTCAGAGCAGAATAGACCCGGCCTCTGTGCTTCGCCTCGGCTCTTTGTGCTCGCACACAGACATCTGTAACATTAAGCCTATTTACAGCAGACACAGAAAGAGGGAGAGGAGGGTATAAAAGGTAAGCCTATAGGCCTACACATGCAGCCAGAGAGGAAACGAGGATCAGTGCAGTGTGGAGAGCACAAAGGGGGCCTCGGGGTCACTAAATCCTGCCCCTGTCACCTTGTGATGCCTGGAAACACGGCATGGTTGATGAAAGTGTCAGAGGCAGGCGCAGCACATTGTACATCTCTGATCCCGTCTTTTATCTCCACCCATTCTTCTCCGCCTCTCTTTTCTTTATGGTACACTGCTTTGAAAACAATCCAGATTGATGTGGGACTGAACACTCTGTGATGGCAGCTTGGATGTCAGGAGCGAGGAACGGCTGCGTGAAGAGGTTATCTCACAATCGACATATCTGGTTTTCAGAGACAGGAAAAGGCATCTGATCTGAGCTACACCGGGCTCATCTGTCATGCAGCGGCCTGCTTAGTAATCCCAGATATTTGCTATAATAATGGAAATGAGACAATGCAATGATTTTTCTTGTAACTGTCCACCAGTATATCTGACAACAGGAGATGTAATGTGCCGTATGATTTCAGGACTTGCTTGAAAAGTGATATTTAGTCATTAAAAACACTAGAAAACCTCTCACCGTGTCCCTACCATGACTAATGAATTCATGCATTTAATTGACTTTTAACCCTGTGAAACTAAGTCAGAAAGATGAGCTAGCTTGCCACAAGTCCTGGCTGTAAATCCAGATTTTTTTTTAATGCTCAGAAATCTTGAGTTACTGGATAAACTTTATTTAGCTGGTACAATAAGGACGAGCTGAATAAGCAACATGCACAATGGTTAGGACCCACTGGCCCCCTTCTTTCTAGTGACCCTGTATAACCCAGCCCCAAAACCTTCAGCCCTCTTTGTGAGAATGAAGTAAGTGGTTCCAGATTTGGCCTAAAGGAAAACTGTCAATCAAACTGTGGGAATCTGGGCTGGGTTTCGTAATGCCCCGACCGTCCGTCCGTCCCCAACGCATCGTCCGGAGGAGACGGTGAGCAGGAGTGAATCATCCTCAACCTTTGCGATTCTGGCTGTCGGACTAAAAATAAACTCACTGCAGAGCTATAAATCTAAGTTAACAATAGATTTCACAACACACGTCTGGTCAGTTACTGTCACTCGTATTTATCTCCAAGTAATCTGTGCTGTCTTTCTTCCCTGTCATTTGTCTATCAGTCCATGTCATCTCTGTCTGTACCACAGGCAGTATGGTGGTCGGGGGGGTGCACTGTTATCACGGCGCTGTCATCAGATGATTTGGTTACTTTACAGTGGCTGCATGACTGTTGTGGGTGTAGAAATGTGTTGTTTTTCTGGAGGGAAGAAAAGAAAAGTGCATTTTCTGGGGGGTTAACTGCCCCTTTAAATACATGTATGAATGTTTAACAGCTGCTTTTAAATAACAGCATGTTGAATGATCCTTATTTGTTGTGGATTTGGTAAAAAATGTGAAACAAGTTTTTAGATGTTAATTTCCAAGCTGGTGCGAAATGATACAATGATTTTAAATGGCTGCAGGAAACACATAAAAGAAACTAGTAACATACATTGTTACATTGGCTTATAGGAGTCAATAAAGATAAGGTCAGAGTCCAGATATATATATAAAAAGATAATAAATAAGCACCACTTTAGATGGAGTACTGAAGTCATCCTTGTATTGGCTGTATGCTTTACAATGATTGGCTTATTCACAGGCTAATTCCAGCACCTCACCCCTGACTACATGTTCAACATAACTGATTTTAAAGAGGAAAACATAACTAAGAATGACAAGTGGACCTTGGAGGGTGAGATGTGGTCTGACACGAGAGAAGCTTAGCCAACTAATTCAACTAATTCAGGTATTTTTATGAGAGGAAATGCTCCGAGTGGATGGTGTGGAGCACAACCTTTCCTCATTTCTGAAATTCCTGCCACCTCTGAGTGGTAATTGTTGAATGAAGTAAATCAACAGTCGGTGCCCCCCTGCAGGGACACACATACAGATACACACAGTTTCCTGACTCACTAGAGTGTGCGCTTATTTTTTTATTTTTTTTAAATACAGGTGTGTGACAGCGAGTGAGTGCACTGGTTAAATGTTAATCTCATTAAGTGGATGTGTTGTTCATAGCTCAAGGCACATCCAGTCCCCCCCCAACACACACACACACATACACACACTAGCCTAATTAGGCTAAGAACACACACATCACATCCGGCATGCTACCTCCAACCTGTGCAGGACCTCCAGCAGTTAAGCTACCATAGCTGGCATACCTTAGCACTTTGTCAGGCACTTGAATCCCCCGAGAGGCCGACTGTTTAACTCTTGAATCGTTGACCATATTAGGTTGGGACGTTGTTAAGCTCAACTTGAGTGGATGGAAGTCGCCACATCACTGCCCGAGGCTTCCTGCTACGTCCCCTCTCCCGGACACAATTACTGGACATGGCAGCCTTTGGCCGGACAAGAGACCCACACTTGACTTACATAAAGGATGTAATGGCAGCAGTTCAGAAAAGGTCGTGGGGGCATACATGTCGAATACATCACATAATCTGCAACATGTTAATGAAAATAATTGGTGCTATCGCTGCCTGATCTATAAATAATTTTTAGTTTGCTTTTAAACATCTGGTTTTCGATTGGGGTTTCATGTGCAAAAAGAAATAAACTAAATGTGATGATTGTTGCTTTTCCTGCTGAGGCTCATTTGGGATGTTGCTCCTTGTTCAAATTGAGTATCTAAAAGATGCTGTACAGACTGTGAAGCCCTTTGAAGCCCATTAGCATTTTGTCATACTCAGTTATTTAAACATAAATGGTTTTGATTGGTTGATTAGTTTTAAAAAAAAATGTTGATTTTGTGCCGTTACAGCCTGAATTTAGACCCTTAATTTGAAAATTTAGATAAATAGAAAAAGGGGAAACACTTGAACTAATGTTTCACCTGCAGAGCGTGACCTACCTGACCCACATCCACAGCAGAGTCAGTAAACTCACGAGATGCATGAATACACACACACACACACACACACACACGCACACCTACAATTATTGACGTCATTTGTTACCATTGTTTGAATACATACAGGTGAAGTTAACTATTAATATTAGTTTGAAAAACTACATTTATTATCAGAATAAGGTTACAAAAATGTATATTGTTTGCAAATAGTCACACAAAAATCCACAGTGAGCAATCCAGCATGAATACCATCAACTAATCCAGAGTTTATCATGGATCAATCTGTATCCACACACTGTTATGTACATTAAAATTTACAGTTTTGTTGATTCACTGTTCATTGTGTTACACTGTTGCCTGAATGATCCAACCGCTCCATCTACTCTCCACTCTATAGATCTTAAAGAGATTACTTCACTCTTTGAGTTAATACTAAACCTCTCCTATATGACATTGTCTAATCTTTAAGCCTTCGCTGACCCAAAGACCACCACCGTACACGATCAGTGACTTTAAATGGGAGGAACATTGTGTGTATCATAAAGTTGAAACCTGTAAATGTAAAAGTGCTGGGTTAACTTAATCCTCATCATCATCACTGTTTTTTTTAAGAGGAAACTGGTATTAACTGTATATGCATTAAAAAGATATCATCGATATTAGCTAAGTTTTAAGTAGATCAACAATAGTCAAGCACAGGTATGTGAGCTACACACACACACATGCACATTTATCAGATTGTGACAAGAGGGGGCCTCACTGGTGTGTTTCAGTTCAATAAAGGAAGTACTGTACAAGTGTCCATGATGAAACATCACCAGTCTTTAACATTTATCAGCTGCAGATGCTCACTGGTGTTGTGTGTGTACTGTTTGCACAAAACAAAGGTTTTACCTACTTTTGTGATTTTTGAAAGTATTTCAAGAAGTGAACCAGCTTCCCTCCTCTTCCTCCTCCCCCTCCTCAAGGTTCTGGCCTCAGGGAGGAAGTATGTGACAGCACATAGCTCCTGGGCCATACAGAGGAATTTCTCTCTCATACACACACTCACACACACAAAATCCAGGGGATATGTCAGCCAAGGGCGAGAGTGGAGATCAGAGGGAGGTAAAAGCGAGGAAGGAGAGGAGGATGAGAAATCATGGCGAGGAAAGGAGAGCAGAAAAGAGACCTCGGGTTGCACTCTCGACTTGGGAGGCCAAACAGAACAAATGTCTTTGACAGTCCAGAAATGAATTTTCCTGTCGTTGTTACAACTGTAGCCAAACTCTCCCTACAGTCCCCAGACCACAGCACGTCAAAGACAGATAAAATATTAGGAAAATACTTTATCTGAAACTCTTTGAAGGTTCCCTAACTGAGGTGTCCTCGGGGACGCTGTGTCTTTCTCCTGCAGATGAAGTTTTTAATTTCAAACTGCTGCATGAAGCAATTTGAAATCCACTTGACAACAGTGTTATCAAGGAAGTTGCTTTGATAAGTATAGCAGCCTTTGAGGAGAATGCTCACTTTATTGTACCATCAGTTTTGTAACTCAAACTGTTTATTTATTTATTTTTTAAACAAACTCATTTTAATTTTTGCTGAAAATTACATGTGAAGATTTGTGATGTTCAACGTAACACTTTATTTTGAAGGTGTGTGACATACAGGAAGTATATACAGTGTTACCTGTTTATTGTTATACGCCATTGCAGTGCAGTCATTCTTTATCAGCTCACCAAACAAACTGGATTCTTTCTATATTCATCATCATACATAAACATCACAACATTCATACCATGGTGGCAGCATTGAGCGCTGCCTCCTCACTCCAAGAGGGTTCAAGGAGAACAATCTATTTTTCAAACTTGTCTTATATCACCTATCCCGCATAAACCCAGAGGCTTTAGAGGTGAGAATCTGGCTCAGATAGGCCAATGAAACTCAGAGAAACCCAATGAGAACCACATGTTACACACATGAACACCCTCTCTGATGTACAAATGAGCGCTCTTATCCACACACATCCACAGAAACTCACAGCAGTATTAGGTTTCACATGATATATGCACGGATTGTATATAAACGGGACATAATCAGAGATCAGGCCCACATGTAGGTTATGATATATATGTATGTGGCGATGATGCAATGCTGTGTTTCATGCTTCCTCGTCAAGCTACACCCTGTGAAATGTGTGCGGCCTTAACTAATGCTCGCAGCCTTGTCCAGCAGAAAACCAGTCTCCCACAGACTCAGGAGAAAAAACAAGTGCAGATTTTGGCCAGATAATGAAGTCATTATTTTCTGTGAGAAGAAACAAAACACTTTCTGGCAGCAAAAGGTCTGTCTGGCAATTTTACATAGTCCTGCACCAGATCATATTCATTTAATATAGGTTTGGGTTCAGTTAGTTAGTTTGATGCATCTTTTTTCCTGTGTTTTGTCTGTTGCTCCACAGTTGAAATGACTGTAAAATGTATCATCTGTTCTGAATCTTTTTCTGAAAATATTTGCATCCTTGATATCAGTCGCTCGATGACAGCAAGTGGTGTTTAGAGCGCAGTGGTTTAAACGTGTAATGCTCAGAGTTGGTCCAGATCCACTGCCAGAAACGGCACAGTTACAAGACATAATCCAGACGAAGAAGGAAAAATATTCAAAGTGTACTCATTTTGTCATCAGCACAATCAAATGAACAAAAAGGAACATCCACTCTTGAAACTCCATTAATCATAAAAGTATCAGTAAGATCAGTGTAGATGATAAGCTTAAAACCAGATGTATAAACATTTGCTTGCTTCCTCATGGCTGCTGCAAACTTGACTTGGGACAAGGTTAGTGCTACTTTCACTCTGTCCTCACTTAGGAGAAAAATGCCTCTTGGAGGGAGCTTTGAATACAAAAAAGATGGACTCACAATGTGCCTTTGTCTTAAAGGAGCAAAGCGAGGCATTTACTTGACTTGAATGTCTGTATGTATTGTGAACATATGTGTCTTTCTTATCCATGGGCGAAGCTAATTTGACATCATCTGCTAGTTTGTGGACTCGCATGTTGAATGTTGCCATGTTGGTTGTTTGGAGCCAGAAGTGGCCATATTTGGATATCAAGGGAGGAGTGAGGAGGCGGGTCTGACCCTTGAACCTGAGGTTGCTGCTCAGAGTGTATGAAGCTCGAGTTCAAGGCTGATCTCATTGGACCTGCCAATCAAACTAACCACGCCCCTAAATATTCCTCTTTTAGAGGCCTAATATCTACTTCCTTGCACTTGCACCTTTTTGCCTCATTTCCAAGCCCCAGTTGCTTTGTCTATTTCTATATACAGTCTATGGCAGGAGTGGGCAATCCTGGTCCTCAAGGGTCGCTATCCTGCATGTTTTATATATGTCCCTCTTCCAACACACTTGATTCAAATTTTCAGGATCATCAGGCTTCTGCAGAGCTTGATGATGAGCTGGTCATTTGAATCAGGTCTGTTGGAAGAGGGACACATCTAAAACATGCAGGATAGCGACCCTAGAGGACCAGGATTGCTCACCCCTGGTCTATGGTGTCTCATTCAAATGGTAAAGATTGCTCATCTTTCAATTTTGCTGCATTCACTCTCCACAGTAACAAAAGCAGAAGCATGTCAAATCTGAGGATTACCTGAGAGTAATATGTTTAGAGTTTGCACTACTTTTCCCACACTGTTATCGGACAGCATGCTGACAGGTGAACCTTTCTCCTGATGTTGACTGTTTTGTGTGTTGTCTGAACCTATACACACACTAACATTTACAGGATCTCGATGGCACTGATACACTTTCAGTTGTATGTAACAGCCAAAGCGTTTCATATCCCAAAACATGCCACAGAGATTTAAACAAAAAAGGATCTTGCAGACAGGCAGTAAAAAGTCTGAATGTAAAACATCTAGACTTTACTATATGTGTACTATGTTCCATCACTCAGGTGGTAAGGCTGAATTAATCCATTCACCATGTGTTGTGTGTATGGGTGTAGATGTGTGTTGGTGTGTGTCCGGAGGCTCTGGAGGTTCATCTGCGCAACACGTGCCAGGGAAGTTCTGTCATCACCTCTGTGAGGAGTGGAGCAGGGAGGGAGAAGAGGAGCGAGGAAGGAAGGGATGAGGGGAGACAGATGGAGGAATATCAGGGGAGGGGGAGAGCTATAAAAAGAGAAGGTGGGGGGGGTATGAGGGATAGAGAAAGTAGGGGTGGACCGTACAGCGTCGAGAGGAGGGGCTGAAACTCTCCGGGGGAGGATCGGAGAAAGCTCTCCCTGTTGGGTTTAGTCCCTCCGACAGACATTTTTGGCTTGCATCCACTGAAAATGCCTCCAATGCGCCTGGTCCATCTATCATTCTGTCTCCAACACTTTCTGCCCCCACGCTTGATTCGTCACTCATTCAGCTCTCGGAAGCAGTCAGAGCAACACTGAGTCAGCTCCGGACACTGCAATCACTCCATGTGCCAAGTGCAACAAATGACCAGGGATTTGTTTGAGTATATTTTGGTACTCATTATTTTCATTTAATCAGTCATTCTGCAACTGTAGAGAGGAGGATGAGTGACCAGCACCGACTTACTACGCTCCTGTAGTTATATTAGAACCCTTTGTCTTGTAGTACAATGGTCCCCAACCACCGGGCCGGGGACTGGTACCGGTCCGTGGGGCAGTTGTTACCAGGCCGCACAGAAAGAATAAATAAAAATATAACTTCTGTTGATTATTAGAGTCTGAAAGACATTTTATTTTGAAAGGAACGACAGGATTCTCTTCAACTTAACTTTTGCCATTGCCTCTTGACACGTCAATACGCTTGTCTCGGTCACGTGATAAAACGTATCACCTATCATGTATAATGTCAGACACGTTAGCCAAAAAATAAGCCTGCAAACTTGCGAAAATGAATGAAATACAAATGTCTTTGGAGAGTTTCTTTGCAAAGGGTAAGAGGACAACTTTTTATGCCGTGTTATATCATTTTAGTTGTATTTATCTGCCACACCTTGAAGGCCGGTCCGTGAAAATAATGCCTACATTAAACCGGTCCGTGGTGCAAAAAAGGTTGGGGACCACTGTTTAAGTATATTATTGAAAGAGGGTGTTCAGGTGTTTCTTTT
>OOFC01050395.1:13647-39949 GCA_900323345.1 Pseudochromis fuscus | reverse complement strand
TCAGGCACACCCTGGAGGGGGTCTGTGAAGGCGGCACTGGGCTCTCGGTGGGCACCGCCCTGTGTGTGTGTGTGTGTGTGTGTGTGTGTGTGTATGTGTGTGTGGCAGTGGAAGTCGAGCGTTCACAGGAAGCTAACCAACTCAGTCATGCTGTTTAAACTTCTCTGACTGATAGCAAGTCAGGAAGCAATAGAAACAGAACCGAAAGGTGGAAGTGGAGGTGGAGTGTGGAAAGAGCAGGAGCCACGTATGAAACATGGATGTGCTGTGACCCAGTCTGTCTGACTAATGTGAAACTACTGCATCTCTGTACAAAAGTGCACCAGCTGTGGAAAACACACAACAGTCCAGCGTAGGTGGTTGTGGTGGATTTCTGATTTTTAAATGTGTGATTACCATAGAAAACTGTTTCACTTAGAGTTTTGGTTACACCTACAAAGGTACACGTTATAGGGCTGAGACTGCCATTTTATTTTATCAGTATTAAAATTAGAACTAGTGATTTTGGTGAACAGTTGAGTAAATTGTGGTGAGTTATTAATATAATCATTAATTGGAGATGAAACATTTACAGAGAGAAGGAGTGATGGTGATCAGACGATGCCCTGTTGTAATCACAGTCATCTCTCTATCCACTCTTTCTTTGATTTTTATTGTTTTCCTGAGTTGCTCCATCGCTTGTTGTCACTTTGCACAATCCACCACATCACCGACTGCTGGATAACTAACAAGAGTTGAAGTACACTTGAGCGTTGATAGGAACAAGGATATCTACTTTTCCTTGCCCCCTTTCTCTGCTCCCACCTTTTCCATTCAGACCAGATGCTAGTGTGAAGCGACAGAGTGTGTAAAGGGAGCGTGTGAATAGACGACAAAAACAACGAATAAAAGAAGCCATTAGCTTAGTTACTAGGAGCCTCTTAAAAGCCTCGACTCTCCTCTTGTCCTCTGTTTCCCCCCTCTCTCTCTCCATCTTTCTCCCCTACCTTGCCCCTTTTTTTCCTCCCCATATTTCTCCTTTGCTCCTTCCTTGTTCAACATATTCTCCTCTCCTCTCTTTAACTCATGCTGGTTTGTTTTATAGATGCACAGAGCATCAGGCGAAGACTCTCTCCACCCTTTTCTCTTCCCTCCTTTGCACCCTTCAAGTGTTTTTATTATTTCTGAGAGCACACACACATGCTTGTGTCTATTAAAGTGTTTTTATGTGACGGATGAAGGAAGATTTTGTCTTGAAGCAGAGACAAAGAGACACTTTTTTACTATCCATGTGACAAATACCACACATAATATTAGCAGCTGGGATAAACATCAGGTCAAGGATGGGTGCTTGTGTTTTGAGGTATTATCTGTTAACTGCTCAACATAACCTTAGAAAAGAGAAGTTGATGGAAACACACTGAACTTACATGACTTCATTTATTTATTGAAATGCTTGATCACAACTAGATAAGATGGTTTTTTTCTATTGAAATATAGTGAGGTTTGTATGATGCTTTTAGTTAGACATCCAACAGAGGAAGCACAGTTAGTGTGTTCTGCAGATCTCTAGCACTGCACTAATGTGGTGTGGTGCACGCCACAGCGTATAACCACTGGCATCACATGTGTCTGTATTTTTAATCACAGCTGAGAACAGTATTATTCACATTTTTCAGTATTATTAGATTTAATTTACCCAGAGGAACACAATGTATCAGTGAATCCATTAAAGCTTTGAGTTAGTGTCATAACCTTAAATGAGCAACCATATGTAAATATTTGAAGAAGTTAATGAATTGCTATTTTCTAATGTATTTGGGCTAAAATGTCACATCTTTATTTTCCAGTTTACCCTCTATGTCCAGGTACATGGGCGTGTCCATTAGAGGAAGTTAAATTTAAGGTTTAATGTTCAAAAGAATTGTTTAGAATTGGTTATTTTCTTGTATGTTTTCTGTACTAAATTTTAGGAAAGCTAAAACCAATTATCACAAATTAATCAACACTTCATAAATATATGTGTGGAAGATTATTCCTTTTTTACACCTTTATCCTCTAGGAAAACTGAATATTAAAGTTGTGAAAATATAAATCACTATTTTTCAAGAATGTACAAAATCACCTTTGAAAAGCATTGTCTCACAGTTAATGTTCTCTAAATATAATAAACTTAAATTAATAACACCACCAACACCATGGCTAACACTGTACGTCACATCCATTTTAGGTAAAGATTATGAGTATATATTTAAAGTGTTGCCATGAAATCATATAACCTGAGTCAAATGATTGTATCTCCCAAGAATCAAGATTTCTATTATCCCGTATACACTGATGTAGCAGCGACAAAAACATTTGAGAGTTAAGTAGAGCACTGAAGTTATTTTCTAGCTTTTTTTGCTGTTTGGCTCGATGATTAAACAAGCTGTAACCATGTGAGAAGATAAAATCCTTCCTCACTTGGAGAGGATATATTCTGTGAAGTCAGATCATAACAAACTATTGATAAGCTGCAGTGAAATGCCAAAATTCACAAGTTTTAATGAGAAAATCAACTTGTTTCCCATCACTCTGCTGTAAATGAAGTGAAGTGGTCTACAAAGGGAAGTTACTTATCATTATTACTGCCTGCCTTTTCTGCTCATTGTGTGTATATGTGTGTTTATACATATATATGTATGTGTGTGTGTGTCTTCCCGGGCTCTGGCCCAGCACAGAAGCAGACCTCTGTTGCAAATGTAATTCACATGAGACCAGAAGAGCTCTAATGTCATTACCACTCATACACACACACACACACACACACAGCTGTGTTGCCGCCCACGGGCTGTGTGTGTACCTCTTTTTCTCTCCTGTTCTCTCCCTTGCTTCCTCTCTCTGAGTTACTGATAATGTGTCGTTGTGGTTTCCGAAGATGAAAGGTGAAAAACTCATCAGGTTTTATAGGGCACCTCTGCTTCTAGTTGTTTGTGTGTGTTAGTTGTGTAATGTGGGTAGAAGTTGCTATAAGAGAGAGCTCCATCTATTTATTAAACTTTTTTTTTTTGGCTGTTTAGCTCCATGGTTTGTGCATTTTTACCTTTTTGATAATGTCCCGATGAGTACTTTCAACATGGCACTTGAAACTGAAAAGTGAAACCAGTATAGGAAGAAGATCTGAACTGTGAGGATCTCAGGAAATCAGGATGTCCAGTGCATGTCCATGTTACAGTAAGAGGAGGAAAGCCTGCAGTCAGAGCCAGAGAGAAGAGGTGGAACCATTTTTCACACGAGGCTCCACAAGCCTGAACGCCCACGCCGACTTTCTCAGACTCCGAGAGAGAGAAAGGGGAGGAGTGAAAGAGGCCAAAGAGTGGAGAGATGCCTAATAACCTCACTGTCTCAGAAGGAGAGAGGAAAGTGATTGAACCAACTGAGAGAATTAAAAAAGGCCCTTGAGATTGATACCATGTGAATGTTGAGTTTTTCTTCTTCTACTGTGCAAAAGTTTTGCCGTTAGTTTGAAGTTTCTTTGAAGTGTTTCTGTGATGCTCATGGCTACAGTGAAGTCGTGAGTGGAGGAGTAGCCTGATAAAAACTCAGACATGAATATTGTAGAGTCCTCCATGTCTTCAGACGATGCTTTCAGGTGCGGTGCTGAGTGTTGGTCACCTGCGTTTTGGCAGCACCCAGAGCCCAACACACAATGACTTCAATCACATAGAGATATAAGTATAGCCTGTGTAGAAAAGCTGGATTGATTCAAAAGGGAAAGTATCTGTTTGGTAAATACGAGTGAAACTCCAGAATTTTAGTGACATTGTTGTGAAGAAAATGCTCATCTCTGTTGTCTCTGAGAAATCTTCTACTCCGGGCCACAGCGTTCAAGGACAGCCAGCTGAGCTCTGGCCCGCTGTCAGACAAGAGACAATGTAATTGTTCTCTTCCCATTAACTGAATGTGTCTTCATCAGTGTCAGCTGCAATTAGATTTGGCCACACTTAACTTCGTGCACTGCCACACAACGAGGAAAGGGAGTGTGTGAGTGTGACTGGGGTGCTGTGGTATTAATAGCAATGTCAATGTTAAAGGAAGGGTAATATGTGTGTGTTGGAAGAGTTTAGCCACCATTTTTTATATGCAAGACTCTTGAGTACACTTAATTAAAGACCAGATAATTACCGTATTTTCCAGACTATTGAGCGCACCTGTCTATAAGCCGCTATTGAATTTATTCGAACAGTTTCATGTGGTCCACTCTGACTGGATCTGATGTGACGACGCTAAATGTATCGGCGGCACGGAGCTTGCTAGCTTGTAAAAAGCCAACGAGCTTTGTGCCGCCGATACGTGAGCCACACCGGTGTTTAAGTTCAAAGCGTCGGAAAAAAGTAGCGGCTTATAGTCCGGAAAATACGGTAGTTACTTATGTGTTAAGACGAAATAAAATCTGCACTTCCACCTTTCTCTGAACTTTTCTCTCTTGCATAATAGACTCATTTTGATATTGATACACAAACCTGCATCACAGGTTGACCCTGTTCTGTTTTCCTTGTTACCAACCATGACTGTGACCCATATTGCATTTCTTCTGTTCAATTTATATCAACAAACGTGTGTAATCTCTTTGTATGTGAGAGACACAAGAATGAGTTTTTTTTAATCATCTACTGAATTTTTTTTCTCTCTTGTTGTTTATTTCAGCGGTTACGACGGTTATCAACCAAATACCGGACGGAGAAGATCTACCCCACCAATACAGGAGAGAAGGAGGAGAATGTCAAGAAGAACAGATATAAAGATATACTGCCATGTAAGTCACATTGTAGAGATAAGTAGTCATTTGAAATTCAAAACACACATTTAACTTCATGACAAAAGTGTGAGGGACCATTGTTGTATTAGACCTCTTCAGTTTTAGCTGGTTGTACCCACTTAAAGTAACCACTGCTCATTACACCACCACATTACCATACCGTTATAAACAAGATATCTTCATGGACCTTATTAAAGCTCACTGCAGCAGATCTGTAGGGGTGAACAATCTCACATTGCCTGGCGTGATATTTAAAACATGTGTGAAATACCATCGAGCATTTTCAGCTCTGCCTCTGCATCCGTCCGTGAAGCTCTGGATGATTTAGTTTCACTGCTACTTTCTGTTACTGTCTTGTTTATCTTCTGTCGTCCACTTGACAGAGTTTCAAACTGATCCCTGCAACAACAAAAATCTCTAACAAAATGTACACGTTTAAATCGAGGACAGATGTTATCAAGCAGTGGTCGTCCCCTAGTTTACCACTGTCTGTGCCACATGTGATGAGTCTTTATGTACTCAATATTTTTATATATTTTTTATGCAGTTTGCATCCAAGGCCTTGCCGGACAGTCTAATTTTTGTAAAAGCTTGCATGCTGCATGACTAGCAGCTTTAAAACAGCGTGTATTCACCTGTTGTAAAGGTTACTGTGTGCCACATTCAATATGAGGTGATGCCAACACTGTATTTTTTAACCACATCACCTCCCACTGTTCAGATGTAAGAAGGATATCTTTAGACTTCCTGGTTAAGTAAAAAAAAATATTGTAAATGTGACAATGTTGGGAAAAGGGCAGACAGCTAATGATAAAGAGGAGACTGAGAGAAGCAACCGAAAAAAATTACTCATAATATATTTGTAGACACTGCTATGAGTATGTGGTAATGGGTCATGTAATAGTTCCTGTCTTTCATACATGCTGAGTTCAGGCCGTACTTAATGACCTCAGGGGAAGCTTACACGACCCAACATCTGTCCTACTTTTTTATACCTTTATCCTCTTTTTCTCCTCTCTACGTCCATCCATTCATTCATTAAGGCTTTTAGTGAATGAGCTGCTGATAAAGCAAAGGAAGAACTGGTTCATCCGTAACAGATGTGTCCACACACACAATGTACAAAGGACTGAGGATATTGTTGCATGTTCATTAATGTCTGTACGTAACATACAGTTCCAGATTTTAACATGTCCTCAGTTGCTCTTTGTTTTTCTCTCAATCTCTAAATAGTGTTTCAGTTTGTCTTTGTGTTTTGTTTTGTTTTTTTGCTTTTCTTTTTATCCCCTTGTCTCATTCTGTCTATGGGAAAAAAATTGTTACATTGAATTTTTCTGTATTTTGTTTTCTCCTCAGTTGATCACACTCGGGTGAAGCTGACATTAAAAACAACCAATCAGGATACAGATTACATCAATGCAAACTTCATTAAGGTAAACAAAATTAATTATTATTGACATGCTTGATAAACTGTAGAAAGTGATTACTGCTTGGTGTGTGTGTGTGTGCGTGTGTGTGTGTGCGTACTTAACTTGTGACCCTGTTTTCCCTCTTTGTGTCCGTCCACCTTTCCATTCAGGGTATGGACGGCCCAGAGGCCTACATTGCAACTCAGGGCCCACTGCCAAACACTGTCATCGACTTTTGGAGGATGAACTGGGAGTACAATGTTGCTGTGAGTATGGCTCATTGAATGGCAAAAAAGCATGGGAATGAATCGATAGAGGGACATAATTTCTGCAGGTGTGTGGAAAGAAAGGTGCCTGGGGATGAAGACAGCAGGAAAAGCTGATGGTTCAAAATTATGTTATTATCTCCATTTGTCTTGAATTCAAAAATGGTCATTTTCAATCATGAAATCCTCAGTCAGTACATTTTTCCCACAAGTCATTCTTAGTTGAAGTCAGCTCTTCTTCTCAGTAATCTGGTGGTTCATCTGAAAATCATGTCATCATTAAGGAGATATTAGGCTTCAAAAAGAGGAAGACTTAGGGGTGTGGTTAGTTTGATCAATGAGATCAGCTCTGAACTAGAGTCTCATACATGTTGGACAGTGTCCTCAGGTTCAAGGGTCAGACCCACCTCATCACTTCTTCCTTCATACCCAAATATAGTCACTTCTGGTTCCAAACAACCAACATGGCGACATTGAAATGCCAAACTCTTGGCTTCAAAACACTACTCCACAAACCAACGGGTGATGTCACGCTTGCTTCTTCTATTTTATACACAGTTGATGATTTGAACAAAGAGCAAAGTCATTACAACTCTAATATACATTTCATAGTTTGTAAGGCCAGTGGTGATTGTGCCGATCAGCTGCAAATACTTAAATTGATGGAAAAAAAATAGTTACAGCAAGCGACTGTTGACAGGGTTTGTTGCTCTGTTTGCATATGTGCTGGAAAGGAACTGAAAGATGTTACCTAATGCAGTTTGCAAAGTGGGTACTGTAAGAACCAGTTGCAGCTGGTGAGAGATGAGGTATTTTTCCTCTTTTTTTTTGATGCCTTTTTAGCACAGTGTTTTTTTCTCACATTTGTGCTGCATTTATACAGTCAGTAAAATTCAAATACCTGTTAATTCACATGTTTTGTAATATTGCTTCTTTCTGTTTCCCACCTCAAACTGAGTAGTGATTGGCTAGTTTACATTTTACTGCTGCATCCAATGGTTGCAGAAACAGCCACCATTATTTAATTATTAAACGCTGTCATTTTTAGTTGCAAAAAGGTTTGTGTGTGTGTGTGTGGGTGTGTGCACATACGTGGCGACAAGGGTGCAGTAAAAACGTCACTATGCCACGGTTGAACAAAATTTTAATAATTGTAAAATGTAAAACTGCAATAATTAAGATAATTAAAATAAATATTTAATATGGTTGTCAGGAATTAACAGGCAGATGGGGAGTGCTTGTGCTGGAACCAGATGGACAAATATGAGAGGAGGGAGGGGGGTTGTGATTAGGTTTAACTAGCGCTCTGAAAAGCTGGAGATTGCAGCTGTGATAATTACTCCTGTAGGATCAAAGGAAATGACCTGAGATACTGTTGTAAAGGGGAATGTATGATCAAAATGATGCAGAGTCGGCTGTGCCGTGCTGTAAAGGGAAAAGTGTTGAAGTCTTTTATTATTCTGCAGGGGACTCCTCTGAATTTCTGGCGCTTCATTTTGGAAACTACATAAGAAAAACATGTGGGAATGAACAACAGTGTATTTTAGAAAATGTACGATTTAGCTTTGAGAGTGTAAATACTGACAGTCATTGTTCCCATTTGTGTCTCTGCAGGTGATTGTAATGGCTTGTCGAGAATTTGAGATGGGAAGGGTAAGGCCATTTTTCAGTGCATGCGTCTGTACACACATCTGTGTTGTATTATCACCAAGGCTGCTTTCTGTCTGCCTAGTAGAATATCTCAGAGGTGTTGTTGCTCGGTGAGATTGAGAAGCAACATTTATTTTTTTATTGATTTTTAAGGCAGCAGATAAAGAAATGCTGAGGATTGTTTAGTCTTAGTGGAAGTATTTCTAGCATCTTATGTGTTTTTCTAAGCTGTCTCAGCAGGCTTGTATATTTGTGAAAAGACAGACAGAGTGCTCACTGGTTATCAAAGCATGGTTCACACAAATTGTTATATACCCAATATAAATGTGTTTTTCACACATAGATGTCTGTAGTATGTAGTCAGTATTTTAATTGTCACTTTCTCACATGAAATGTTTATTTCCAACCAGAAAGTGTGGGTGAGCAGGAAGCTGTGGTGTCTGTCTGGTGTTTTTCTTTCAGCCGAAACTAACTTCTGTTCTTCTCTGGTCAGAAAAAGTGTGAGCGGTATTTCCCGCTGCTCGAGGAGGAGCCCATGAGTTTTGGCCCTTTCAAAATCTCATGTGTAAGTAGACAAATCTGTAATATTACAGCTGTGTTGTTGTAATGTGTCTTTAAAAAAAAAAAAAAAAAGCGAGAGAGGCGTAGGGGGTCTGCTTTTTTTTTTTTTGGGAGGGATTCCTATGTTTCTCACATTTTGTTCTAATGTCTTTTTTCTTCCTTGTCTTTGTTTTCCAGGAATCAGAGCAGGCCAGAACAGACTACTTCATCAGGACTTTGATGGTGCAGTATGAGAATGTAAGCCCTGCCTATCACATTGTTCTTTATTAATACACTCAACCCATTTACACTTTGATAGTATTTGTACAGTTACATAACAATAACCAAATTCATGCCCAAAACAATGACATATTTGTTACAGTGTTATATTTTAATTGAAAAACACTCATACAGCTAAAACATAAACTTTTGCAGTTTTTTTATTTTGTTTTAATTGTTTGATAAAAATGTGAAAAGAAGCACAAAGGTTTCATATTTTAGCCATAAGACACCACTGCAAGGTAATATTGCTCCTTTGATTCAGTTTCAACCTTCAACTGATCCTCCACTTTAAAAGTTATCTGTGTATATTCTCCTACAGGAAACTCGGAGGTTAACTCAGTTCCATTACATGAACTGGCCAGATCACGACGTCCCCTCATCATTTGACTCCATACTGGATATGATCGGACTAATGAGAGAATACCAAGAGAACGATGATGTCCCTATATGTGTGCACTGCAGGTACTTACTGCTACCATAAGGATGCCTATGGTGGGATCATATTGTAACTTAGGCAACATTATAAAAGGATACTAATCACAGATGAGAAAGAGAACAGAAATTAAATGGACATGGTGTTGTTGTGTAAAAGACTAATCTTGTTAAAAAATATTTGAAATTTGATTCATGCAGGATAATTTACTCCTTCAGATGCAGCCACAGAAACACGTCTGACTCTTTTCTTTAAATGCCACAGCTGACAATATGAATCCAATATACCAGGAACTGTTGCAATAAACAAGGAGGACGTGATCACTTCAAGGATTTCATGGATAAACCTCTATTTTTCCAACCATATGCTAGTTTTAGATTAGTGTTGCTGTAACTTTTGCCTTAAGATCATTACTGTGTGTTCACACAGCGTGTACACATCGTAAGCATCCTACAGTGTTGGATCAGACTGAAATTTCACAAAGCGCTCTTAAAAAGGACTTTTTAGTGTTTTTAAGTAACAAATAGTAAATGGTAGAATTATTAACTTGAATGAAACCAAAAAAAACACATTTAATTTCAAGGCTATAGATTCAGGTTTTTTGCGTGAGTGTATACGCAGCACACACACTTGTCTCCATGTGCGTGTAATCAGCTATAATGAGCAGCCTGAGGACATTTCCTGGTTCCTCTGTTGCGCAGCAGGACTTAAAGCTGTGTCTCTGCGTCTGTAAAGATGCTTTGTGTGGGTTGATGTGTGCTGTGTATGTGTGTGTGTGTGCGCAGAAACACTTCTCTTTAGAGTAGCACGGAGCTCTGTGACAGCATGAGATCAAGTTTTATGATTTTATGTGTCAGACGTGTTCAGCTTCTGTGTAGCTCCTGTCTCCTTCCTGTCTAGATGAGGTGTTGTTACATACAAACAAACGTGTGTTTTTCTTGCCTCTCAATAATATCCACAATGGATGGAGTGGATTTGTGTTTTTAATAATATGGCAAAAAGATCAAGTGTGTGTGTTTGTGTCTTCACGTGTGTTTATCTTAATCTAATCTGCTGTGTAACTGTAACTGTTTAGCGCTGGCTGTGGGAGGACGGGTGCTATCTGTGCTATTGACTACACATGGAACCTCCTCAAAGCTGGGGTATGTGAACACACACACACACACACACACACACACACACACACACACACTCTGCTACACTTTAAATGTTCTGAAGTACAGTAAATGGTACATTTAGAAATTATTATTCAACTTCTCAAATAACCTTCTTGTGCTCTTTTAAAGAAAATTCCAGAAGATTTTAATGTTTTTCGGTTGATCCAAGAGATGAGGACGCAGCGACACTCTGCTGTTCAAACCAAGGTTTGTCGCGATAACTTTCATTTGACTTTGACTTTACACGCAGAGTGTTGTATCTATAAAGATATATTGAATAATTTAACATAATATTGCACTCCTAGAAATGTTAAATAAAGAGTTTTAGGTGCTGTGTCGTACTCAAAAGTACACACAAAAAAAAAAATCTGAGGGGAATATTTTGTGATATTTGTCTGGTTGTCAAATTGATAGATTTCAAACAGCTGGTCTCTGATGGATAAAACCAGGAGCAGTTTCTTTTTATGAAAACCATTTAATCTCAGCAGCTAAAGGTTGTAAAATCATGTTGTTTGACTTACTGACTTTATAAAGTTTATTGGAATCTGTTGTTTGTCACCACGGGAAATTTTATTGGACAACTTGAGTGGTTTTGATTTTGTTGTCATCTGGAAAATTACTTCTTACTAACTTGCTGCTCTTAATGTTGTCACTTTATTTTATTCAGACTTTATATGAGAGTCAGTGATGCTGTTGTGGTGCCTGCTACACACCCAGTTGAAAATAAACTCTCCCTCCTGACATTCCCAGCATTATTAGTGACTCTGAAGTTGCCTTGCCACAGTTTTGACACGGGTGTATTTGCATGTTCATTGTGAACAGTGGATATGTGCTTTTCATCTCGACATAACTTCCAGTTAACATTTGTCCCTTTTTAGTGGAAGACTTTGAATATAATGAGAATGTTTTGGCTCCACAAAGCAGCCAGCATCTCTTATTTGTGGTTCTCTCCTGACACTGAGAATTGCATTGAGAGACACATGTTTGAAGTCTCAGACCAGCATTTTGCAGAAGGCCTGCAACTATGATGTCATTTTTGAAAATAGTTAAAAACACTTACCAGGGAGTACAATAGGATTAAATCAGTGTGTTTGGCCCCACTGTTGTTTTCATACAGGTTGTATGAAATGGAGAATGTATTTCCTTTAATATCTCTATCAATCCCTGCCTCATTATTTTCCTAATTGCTTTTTTTTTGTCTTTCCCTCTCTAGGAGCAGTATGAGTTAGTTCACAGAGCAATCGCGCAGCTCTTTGAGAAACAACTGCAGCTACTGGAGAGTCCCACCAGCACGCAGATACACGACGGCATGGTATGAGGCACACACATTGTGCATGCTGTGTGGTGTTAAAGAAAGACAGGATGTCGCTGAGTAACACACTCGGAGTGGGAAAAAAAACACAAATAATTAGTCACAGGGGGAAAGAGGGTAGGAGGAATGGAGCGGAGTGAGGAGAGGCCTTCAGAAAACTTTGCTCTTTACACAGGCAGAAAAAGAAGAAGAGCTTCAGTGATTGTGCCAAAAAGAAAGAGATCTCTTCTCTACAGTGTGGTCTCAGAGGACTGCAGACAGTTAGACCTGTTTAAAAGAGTTCAAAAAAAGCTTTGCTCTGTCAATCACCACTATCCTCCACTGACCCCAAATAATACAAACACATATTTCTACATTGTCCTTTACTGTCCCTGGTCCTCGCATTGCACGAGAAGTCCAACCAAGCCAAGACGTTTACACTTAAATGACTAAAACAACACTTTACACCAAAGGAGCATCGTTCCAGCCTTGTTCCAGCATTATGTCTCCGAGAACTTACTCTTCATTTGCATAGTTAATCTACAGAAACTCCACACCTGTTTTGAAAGCAGCAAGCTACATTGAAAGCTACTTCAAAAGTAGCATAACACGTTAAAGCTGTTACACAAGTGTTAGAAGATATTAACAGTAAGTGATCAGAAATCAGTTGATGTGATGTAACAAGAGCTGCTGCCTACTGCTTTTGTTTTTTGAGACAGGTCGGCTGTTTGTCCTTTCTGCTCTGACAACAGTGAACCACATTGTATTTTTTGAGCTTTTTGATCTTCAAGAACAATTCTACAATGCAGTGTTAGATTTAACTACCCTGCTGCTTCTACGTAGTGGAAAAATTTGTTGCTAGTTAAACTGCTATTACTGCAAAAAACACTTGTCGTGTATACACATGCTGATAAAAGACAAAAATCCAAAGGAGAGAAGAATCAATGAGAGAGTGTCTGAGGACAGAGGACACAGACACGATGAGAGAGTGCACTGGCAGCTGTCCAGCAGCTGACTTCCTGCTTAGGAAGCTCTGATGACATCACCCCTCTCCCATAATGCACTATAAGTCTGAGAATAGACACGCATCCGTTGGGAAAGGGGGACCCTTTCAAGGCACAGTCACACGAACTCACACCACTATGTTTTTACATTCGAAAAGACTCAGCTGACACACTTTCTAACCCTCAGTGTCTAAAATGGGGACACACCAGTCCACTGTACTGCACTGCACTTTTGGAAACTGACCAACTTGCTTTAAAGTTTGTGCCATTAATCATTTGTTAAGAGAAGGTGTGGCACAAACCAGGGAAGACATCAGCTCCAGTAGGAGTTTGTTGCTACCAATTATAACCTTGTCCTTATCTTACAAAGTCCAAGAAAGAAAACTACACTCACGCACAGCAAATCATTATCAGAGTACTGCACTGACTCATTCCATACTCACATTGACTCATGTCCAGTCAACCATTGTTAGTGACTAAAACACCCACATAGGTGCTCTCAATGGCAGTACGAACAATAAGCCTACACACACACAGCATACACACATCCCACACAGCGCTCGCTCGCAGCCGCCATTGTTTGTAGGAAGCATTCCTACCAAATTGATTCTCACAACATACATCGACAAAAAGTCAAACAAACCTCATTCAGATCTTCTGCTTTTACACCACGCACACTGAATGTAGTCAAGTTAGTTCCTCGGCAGGCTACAGCGCTCACACTAACATATAGAGCTGAAGTTCATGGCGACTGAAGTCGTCCTGTCATCTTCTCATTATCAGAGTAGAGTCAAATTAATGAGTCACGGGGGGAGAAAGGAGAGGAGGAGGAAGACGAGGGCTGAGGAGAAAAGAGAGAGAACAGTAGTCGTGAGGAGGAGGAGGGATCCCTTCAGAAACAATTTTGATCCTTTATCGAAGCAGTTTCGTAGCAACTCAATACGTCTGCTCCAAAAACATTGAGGAGAGAGGCGCATTTCAGCAGCAGGGCCTGAAACAGTGGACATAAAATGCTCACATGTTCTGAAATCAGTGACAGTAACCAAAAAAAAAAAATCTTAATCTGTCAAGTATTTAGTGGCTGTAGTTGTCAGATAAATGTGGAATTAAAGTACAGTAAAGAGGTGCAGTGCTGCCTAAAGCTGGTTACATAACATGCTTGACCAAGTGATCATGGCTCTATTAAAATGTAAATCAGGTTGACTGGGAAATTGGGACACATTAAAGAATTCAAAGCTAAAGTGGTGCAACTTCTAGGTTAGAAAACAGCCTCTCCTATGCATCATTACAAGCGTACAATATTTTCCTATATCCATTGTTGTGAATTTGTTGTTTAGTCTACTTCATATTTTGAAATAGTCTTGTTTATATTGTGCCTACTTATACGTCGCTGTCCACTCCTCATTGTGGGACTAAAACAGGATTATTTTACCTTAAAACTGAATATTTTATTCTTTTGTGTGTGTCCAGGATGAAAGCAGTCCGGACAAAGCAGGCCACCAGTCAGATGATGAGAGATGGGACACGCCACCGCCAAAACCTCCCCGTATACGCAGGTAAAACGCCGTGTTAACCTTGTTAAATCGTTCTGTCCTAAACTGACATTTAGCTGTAGAATAAAGTGACCTCCTCATCCCCCACACAGATGAATTAACACGCTCACACAGGGGTGAACAGTAGGTGTGAGGCAGCCCCCATCACTGATCACAGCGGGTGTTTTGTAGGAGGAATCCAAAAAAAAAAAATCACTGCACAACGGTTTGTGTGGCGATGAAAACATATTAAGCTGACCAAACAGAAGCAGCAGGCTCTGTTTTCACCTCGATCGAACCGAAGTTTTCGGACACCTCAGTTCACCGTCAGCCCACAGATTCAGCTGTCCTCCACTTTACCGAAGTTAACTTCTGTTTGGCTGTTAACAACTGCCTGAGGAGGAGCTATATTTATAGATCATTTTGCAACACTTTGCAATACTCTGCAACAGTGTGTAGTGTTGAACGTACCACAACCCGGGGCTAGTTAAAGTAGAACTGTTACGTCTTTCATCCCTCCCCCTCTTTGAGAACAAATAGTGTCTTTTATTCACATGCAGGCATATTTTTTTATCTATTGTATGTATAAATACTGATAAAAGTCCTCTTTTTTTGTTCTATAACACATTCTTTGACAGATTTTCTGTCTTCCCCCCTCCTCGTTTCCTTTTCATCTTATTTTTTTGCTGCTCCCGTTTCTCCCTCTTGTCTCATTTTTAATTTTGCTATACAGTACGTGCCCAGCAGGGGTTGTGCTCCACTTTTCTCTCAGCCAGTTTATCTTTAGCCCCTCGTTCCCTCCTCGCATGATTTATCCACAAAAGGCAACAACCTCTCCCCATTATTGCAGCAATGCATACACTTTACAACTTTTTAACAAGCTTGATGAATGCCTCAGTGTGGCTTCAGCACTGATGCTTTGTGCTTTAATGTCACGGGAGACATCTTGTTGCCGGGAGACACTGTCTCTCTTAATTACCTGTTGCTGAAAGCGTTGTCTGAAAGTGCCCAGTTTGACAGAATTTTGTGTGAAACACCAGCCCTGTTATTATCCATGTGATTACATTTAGAGGAAAAGGCTGATGGATCTTTTGGAATAATCTACATAAATGTGATTTGTGATCAGATCATGAACAAAATTTCAGCTGTACAACAGAAATATGGAGTCCAAGTTTGGATTCCCGGTGTGGGTGAAAGCTACTTTGACTTTGAGAGCTGGAGTGGATAACAGATTGATCTCAGTGAGTTTACATATTCATCAGTCCACAGTTAGATAAAGCTTTCTATAAATGGAGATGATTTAGTGTTGGGTCGAGTCTCCCTAGAAGTTTGGCGCCTGGCCAAGATGGCACAGATAACACGGAGATCTGTAAGGAGGGTCCCAGAGTAACAGCTTAAGGGAATCATTGGAGCTGCTCGACATCTCTGTTCGTGAGTCTACCCTACGCAACATGATTAAACAGGCACGTATGAGGGTGTGGTGGAGGCAGCATCGTGATTTGTTCTGCTGCATCTTCTTCAGAAGGACTCGTCATCATCAAGCGGGGAAATAAATTTCCTAAATTTGTCAAGGCTTCTTCCAGGATGTAAGGGTGGCTCTAAGCTCAGTCGAAGCTGATTCATGCAGCATGATAATGATCCTAAACATTAAAGTACGTCTACTACAGAATGACTTTTAGGTAAGACAAAAATTAATTTACCCTTTGGAGGAATGCAGCAAGATCTTAAACCTAGTAGAGATGCTGTTGAAGCACCACAACAGAGTCGTTCCCACCAGACACCAAAATGTCTGAGCTGAAGCAGATCTGTTGGGTTTTTTTTTTCCATGCTTTTACCCACTTCATGTTTTCATGCACTTGTTTTTTTTTTTCGTAATTTGTCTTTTGTAGCAGCCACTTTGATGGGAATGCAAACATTTTTCAGAGGTCCTAATTTTAGTATGTAGCTGCAAGTGATCTGTTTACTGAATAGTTTCTTTCCTGTTCTTAGTAAAACATACAAATTTAAACTTGCTGCCAAAATAGGAAGCTTTTTCCTGGAAGTGGGACAGAGCAGGCTGTCAGGAATATATGGGTGTCTCTCTCTCTCTCTTTCTGTCTCGAAAACATTTCTTACTCTCAAATCTCGCTGTGTCTTCTTTTCAGTCTGTCATCTTGAAAGAAACAGTGTCAAACTCCAATTGATCCCTGAGAGCGTTCAATTGATGATAAGAACTTTGGTTTTGCCGTCCACAGCCCCTGTGGGTCATTTCACTGGTATGTGTGTGTGGAGGGAGCTGCAGGAGACTTCAAGGTCACAGATACTGAATCATGGCTTTTACATACACCCAGCCACATGTTCTGTGACTATGACTGTGTATCAAACCTCAGTACTTTGTTGAGGATTAAAATGACTATAAATCAGTCCTTGTTGCGCTGTATTATTTCCAATAAAATGAAAGAAACTGCAACTTCACTTGAAAAGGATGCACTTCAGCCTCTATATTCTTACAAAGCATCCTTCACCTGATCGTAAAGTACTGTTATCCATGAGGCTGTACATTGATACGCTCTAAGAATAGATCAAGTAACGTTCAGTCACTATTTGTGGGAATGCCCGAAAATCCAAGTATTCCAGGAAAACAAAGTGTTTATCACGGATGGTTAAAAGTAATATTCCACTGGAGCCAAAAATCTCTCTACTTGGAATATACCTCAAGAAGTTTGTCAGAAGAACAAAGCAAATGAAAGTGATCCACTTTGGACTTGTCTATACAAGAGTGATTGCAGTATGGTGGAAAAATGTACAACCACTTCACTTGGAATGTGGAGAGGGGAGCTGATGGCATGTCTTGGGCTGGAAAGGTTGGCATACATTATTCAAGGTAAACACAGCAAGTTTGTTTATATCTGGGATTCAGTTATGTCCCTCTTGACCAATGAGACCTCTGACTAAACGGGTAACACGGAAGTATTGAGCCTGCATATTTATTTTCCTTTCTGCAACTTGTGTTTGTTCACATTGCCAAGTTTTTATTTCTTATTTCAGTCAAATAATGATTATTATCGAGTTCTGCGGGTATTTTTTTTCTCAAGCAGTGATCTGTATCTGTGTAGATTGAGTGTGGAGTTTGCTACTTGTCTTAGTTTTCTGTGTAAATTTATCCTCTATAAGCTCCTCTGCTCATCCCACTTCCTATAAAGGCATGCAGGTCCTACTGTGACACCGATTAAAAATGTAGCATCTTCCCTCAGGAGTACATATGTGGAGGACAGAGTGCTCTGCATGTGAGGGAGAAAGTTTGAGTTTGTGCATTTATTTATGAGTGTGGGTGATGTTGTTATGGAAATTTCACGTTCTAGTGAAGGCATGTTTGCTTGTGGGATTGTAGGTTGTATGTGCATGTACATGACTGCCTAATGTGCTCAACATTAGCTCCTAACTGTATCTCTAGTACAGTAGAAATGGACGAAGCAACCGGGGTTCAAAAGGTGGCTAATGCAGAAGTGCAAAGAAGTGTTATACTGCTGATGGCCACTAGATGCTGGTTCTAAAAAAAAAAAAATTTGTCTTCAATCATGAAAGACTCTATCAATACATTTTGGGGGTGTGGTTAGCTTGCTTGACAGAGTTTGAGTCTCATACACTTTGGACAATATCCTTGGGTTCAAGAGTTAGACCCACCTCCTCACTTCTCCCTTCATATCCAAATATGGTCACTTCTGGCTCCAAACAGCCAACATGGTGATGTTGAAATACTAAAGTCTTTGCTTCAAAATGTGATTCCACAAACCAAAGGGTGATGTCTCGTTAGCTTCACCCGTTCTATATACAGACTGAGTTTAACAAAGATGGTTGGAGACTGATAAAAATACATTTTCACCTTAGAAACAAGATTTATTTTTCAACAATTCAGGTAATTCTTATGAAGGGGTACAGTTGTGTTATAAAATAGATAAATACTTAGTGGATGGCTGTGAGTCAGTGTACAGGCTGGGATTTTTAGTAAAAGCTAGAAAAAGCCAAACTTAAACCCTTAAGTTTAGCTTTTTCATTGCTGGTTGTTGCCTCTGAAGTCCAGAAGCAGAAGAGTGATATATTTTTTTTCAACCATTAAAGAGAATATTTTGAGCTTTACGGTTAATCATTTACTCATCCTACTACTCCTACTCCTATAATGTCGTAATACATATTTACATTTCGTCATACATAGTGCAGCAGCTGTGCTCTTCGCCTGCAGCTCTTTTTTTCCATTCCTCTTTTTGATACTCCTTGTTTGTTTTTTGCTGTGACTTATTAGTGTTTGCTCCTGTAACAGCTCGGCCGCCCCTTAGGAGTCATTAAAGTTTCATTTTATCTTATCTTATAGGGACTCTGAATAATCTGTGAATGATTCAAATCGCCATGGAAACAATTGGCACCAGCGGGGGAATCATCCTGTTTTTGTTCAGTTTTATTTTGCTTGCTCAGGCAGAAAAGATGATATAGAAAGAAGAAAGTCTCATGGGTAATTAATGATTGCTTTAAAGAAAACAAAGGGATAATGGTGTACTTATTTAAGTAGTATTTAGCCTGGAGGCCAGAAAATGTCAATAAGTGACTTCTAAAAAAACAAGTGGAGGTTGTAGTGGTTAGAAAAACTCTGCTGTAACTTGCTGGTGTAAGTTGATTGTAGTACTGTTCCCCATCGTGAGCTTCGAATTACTTGGGACTTGTTTAGTCTAAATCTTTGCACCATATTTCTTTAAAATAGCAATTTAGTTGTTTGCAACTTTTGTCACAGACGAAGAGTGATCGCTGCAATACTGAGGTTCAGTGAGGAAGGTTTCTAAGGTGCGACTGCAACTCCAGAGTTGCTTAAGAAAAGGAAATCCCCGTGCTTCATGCTCGCAACTTCTCTGACTGACTTTCTGTCTGTCTGCCTTTGATCCCCACACACACACACACACACATACACACACACACACAGCATCATGTGCACTCAGTCCTATGTTAGCTCTTGCCTCAGTCATGTGCTCTTGAATTAGTACACCACCACATCCTTTCACTGTTTTTCTGTAGCTGTATCCTCACATACATACATCATGTAAATATATGTGTTTGTGGAGTGGAGCACTATCTTAATGTATGTTTCCATTACTGTGTGGTTAGCTTTGTCACAACCTCAGTATCCTGGATGCAGTTCACACCTACACTTCATGTGTCTATAGGTTTGTTTAAAAGTGCTTTGCTGAAATACACAGTACTGCATGTATAGTAGACTTGTGTTAAACTGTGGAGTAATCACTGTTGTAAGTTTTAGTTGTTGAAACGAAAATCAAAGGTCTTTTCTAAGAGTAATATTCACTATTCACTTCTGCAGAATACTTTCAGTACTTTGATATCCCCAAGGGAAGTTTTAATCATAACTCTGTGGTTCTGATTCAGAATTTATTTGCTTCACATAAACACATAATGTCAAACAAATACAAAAAACATGGTTGATAGATGTGTGACAGTTTGCCTCAGCAGCACTTTGAGCATATTGCTGGATGCTTTAAAATTCTGCCATCTAGTGGTAAAAAATACAGTCAGATTTATTCATGTATGAAATAAATTTAATATAAGTTTGTTTCATCATCCTAGTTTTATGATTCCCTTTTAGTCAGGGGATAATTTAAACATGATGTCTACATTTCTGAGACTTGACTTGAGCAGTATGATGAAATTCTCGCCTTTTCGTCACTTTTTTAACTGAACTACAGTTTTTAAAGTTCATTTATGCACTTCAGACATGTCAGCACTGAGTGTGTAATGTCTATGCAGTAACAAGTTCAGCTCTGCTGCTATCTGAGCTTTCTCTCCGTCTCTCTGTCTGCCCAGTTCCCAGGTAGAAGGTGATGTTAAAGAGGAGATTCTCCAGCCTCCAGAGCCTCACCCCGTACCCCCCATCCTGACCCCGTCTCCTCCCTCCGCCTTCCCCACTGTCACCAACGTACGGCAGGACAATGACCGCTACCATCCCAAACCTGTCATACACGTCCTGGCTACTGCACAGCACAACGTTACACAGGTGAGCTGTGTATTTAAAGGTTGTGCACATCTACAGTGTGGTTTTTGTTCCAGTAATACGTCACTCAATATTCAAATCTATTAGAGAGTTAGAGGAATATAACATTTAGACACTGGTCCAAACAGATCTCAGTAAGACAGCAAAATATTTTAACCTTTATTAGTTAACAGGAGGCCTCTCGGAGTCAGTTGCACATTTTCTGTCTCATTTAGGAGCAGGGGATCAGATATTTAATTTAACTAGGGCTGCACCTAATGCTTAGTTTTATTAAAGTCTGATCCGATAATTACCGTATTTTCCGGACTATTGAGCGCACCTGTCCACAAGCCGCTATTGAATTTATTCAAACAGTTTTATGTGGTCCACTCTGACCTTATCTGATGTGATGAGGCTAAATGTATCAGCGGCATGGAGCTTGCTAGCTTGTAAAAAGCCAATGAGCTTCGTGCCGCTGATACATGAGCCACACCGGTGTTTAAACTCCAGGGTTCAAAGCGTCGGAAAAAAGTAGCAGCTTATAGTCTGGAAAATACGGTAATTGTGATTCTGATGAAGAGTTTTCTGTATTGAAAATAAGAAGTAATGGGTGAAACATGTTCTCAGTGTTCTTTAAATTGGATGCTCTGTTCAAACAGCAGCTCACATCACACAGATGCTTCGTTTACTGTTAAATAAAGCAATGAAAAAAGCAAATTATCATATACTGAAGAGCTATGAAGTGAGAACATTTTACATCTTTACCCAAAAAAGGACTAAATGTTGAGCATCAAAAGAGATGCTTAGTATTTTTCTGTGTACAGTTTTCTAAAGTGAAATATACTAATTGCTCATTTCCAATAGATTTGATTTCTGTGGTGAAGTTACAGGATGAAATATAGCAACTCAGAGTTTATGAAATATGAAACAATATGAAAATAGATGTCTGCACATGAGGCTGTTGTTCTCTTTTAATCTGGAAGTCTCACGTGTTTGCATTTGTGTGAGGAGAACTGCTTAGTCAGCTTTTACACAAATGCTGCAACAACAGAACCGTCAAACCCTTCTGGTGGATTGTGGGTGTTGTGCTTTTGTAATGTCTCATTATCATTTCCTTTCTTTTCATTTCAGAATAAAGATGTGGACCAGCAGCAGAACCAGTCAGAACCCAGTCCAAACAAACAGACCAGCCCCTCAGAGCAGAAAGATCCAGATCTACTCAGCCGAAAACAGCAGACTCAGGTCTCAAATCTCGATCTCAACGACAACTACAACAATAAAGTGTCTTCAACATCGACAAAGTCCGAATCAGGCCAAAGCCAAACTCAGACCCCCTCCTCGCCCCTCTCCCCGGCCGTTGAATGTTCTGGTGCTCCTCGGATTGAGAGGAAGCTCAGCATTGAGATTAAAAAGGTGCCGTTGCAGGAAGGACCTCGTAGCTTTGACACCTCCTCCTCCATGGGAGTAGCGGGGGGACTCGGCACCAGCTCAAGTAACAACAGCTCTTCTGGGCTGCAAAGAGGCCACGCCTTCAAAGCTCGCTCCGGTCAGTCCCTGCTGACGTCCAGCTCCTCGCTGTCGGAGGACTCGGGCACAGAAGGGGGAGCGGGTGGATGTGGGGAGAGTCATGCAGACGGAGGTGTCCTCGCCAGACCAAACCACCTTCCCGTCAAGAGCGGAGAGAAGACAGAGACACAAGGAGGGGACATGAAAGGTGGACAAGCAGCGTGGACTCAACACTGCAACAGCCCAGAAAAACTATTCCCCAAGACCTCCTCCTCTTCTTCCTCCTCAGACCGCGTCGCTCCATCCTCCTCCTCCTCCTCCCACCTCTCCTCCTCCTCTTCCTCCTCCTCCTCCACCCCTGTTAGGACTGCCCTGAGTTTCACCAACCCCCTGCACTCCGATAACTCGGACGAAGAGGGGAACGGAGAGATGTCCGGAGGAAAGGAGGGTTATCGTACAAGCGTATCCACGGCGACAGCCATGGTAACAACATCCTCTCCACATGGAGACCAGCCGCCGGTCAGAAAGGTGCTGCCCATGTCGATTGCAGGGCAGAGCACGCCGTCGCCCTCTGCAACCCCAGCAAGTACGTCAGTCTGCTTTAAGTGGCTCTAATTCCTTCTACTGACTGGCTGCTTTCCAGATAGAATCAATTATAAATACGTTAAATTAACCCTGAATATAGACCCTGATATTAAAAGTAAACGCTACAGTAGCAGTAAGTAGTTATTTTTAAGTAGTCAAGTCAAGATCTGCTCCTTTAAACACTAGTAAATTCACTGTCTTTATTATCCACACTCCCATGCTCAGGGAAACCACACAGTAGAGTATTTTCTGGGTCAGTAAGGAGACAGAGGTCTCAGACAGACCACATGCTAATGACAAGTTTTATCTGTCAATACACACACACACTATAACTGCTGAGGAGTCAGAGGCAGGGAGAAAAAAACAGGAGTCATGAAAGAAAAGACGAAATAGCAATAGAAACAGTGAGTTAGCTTCCAGAGAGCCTCATGTAAAGCATGACTGTTTGACTAATTGGTTTGTTTGTGAGGAATGCTGCAAATGTTAACATCTGTCAGAACATCTCCACTCTTCCTCTTCCAGCTTGTGTGTGTCTGTCTATTTGTCTTAAGTGAGTGAATTTGTGAATGAGGGGGGAAGAAAATGAAAGAAATCCTGTTTCAGTGCAGTTGTGTGTGAGCTGAGAACTGTGTGTGCGTGTGTGTGTGTGTGTGTGTGTGTGTGTGTGCGTGCGCATGTTGGATGGTGAAGGATCAACACTGCATGACATTGATAAATGCACTCCTGCCACTTTTTGTGCACGTTGGGTCGAACAGAGCAGCGTCTGTGCCTCGGTGTGGCCTTGCTGTCATGATCGCAAACAACACGATGTGGTTTTAATCTCCTGGAGGGACAGAGATTGCTCCTCTTTTGATTTCAAAATCACCAGATTCTGAAATCAGATTTTTTTTTTTTCTGCAGCTGATGTGAAATGGAGTGGTTTGAAATGGACTTTGGCTTGGAGCAGATTTTAGATTGAATGGGTTCAGAGCTTGTGGACATGAGTATTAACTGCATTTTTGAATATTGGATTAAACTGTGAGGGTGCATGATTTTAGGCTGGAATATTTTGAATATATTTAAACTTTGAATATAATTTTCTACAGAAAAAATGGCCTGTTTTAAAGCTCTAAATGTTGTGACATTTAGAGAAAAGTAAAAGTTTCACAGCAATAACAACACCCACATTGATATTACTTATTTTTCCTTATTTAAACCTTTCAAGCTGCTTTAGGCAAAATTATTTTTCACAACTATGTAAAACGCATCAAATGCAATAAGATGTTATAAAAGCCATTTGAACATCTGCCATCATATTGTGAATCATGCTCTCCTCCAGTATTTCCAATATCTGAAACCAAATGCAGAAAGTTTCACCTCACAGTCCTCCTGAAGTCGACTTGTGTTTTGATCTGCTTGGCTTTCTGGCACATTACCTGTTTGGGCTGCGGCAGCGCTTCAGTTATGAAAAGCTAACAGCTGATTGGTTGCAAGAATCTAATGACCGCTTGTTGATGAGTTGCACTGATGCTGAACTGCTGCTTTGTGGTTGGTTCCAGAGAAAGCTGGTGGCTGCTCGTCTTGCTGGTTGCATTGTCGACAAATCGCTTAAATCATTCAGTTGCTGACTTCATGTAGAGTTTCAGAGTGCTTCACAAGTCTGTGACAAACAAATAAAGAACCAGAACAAATTATGAACCGCAGTTGTAAATAAATACAAATGTTAAACAGTACAAAAATAAATAGGTGTAAGTTTAGAATTTAATTTTAAAAGACCATTAAAATACTCCAAACTAATGTTGTGATTTGCTAGCAATTTAATTAGTCTTTCAATGATGAAGTAGAAGAGGCAAAGTGCTCTATATTTTGATAGTAATTTACACTTGTTGACAGTGCTGCAGTAGATCAGGAGCATTAATTTTATGTTGAGATTACAGCAACCTGTTATATCACCTAATGTTTTCCTACAAGTAGAGCAAAGCCAGCATTTACCTCAGGCCGTCATTAAGACAAATGTTACACTAACATACACTGTTTCAGGAGGCTTCCTCAGGCCGAAATGCAGAGAGAAACAAGCTGCTTCCTATGTGTAATTAAGAATGGTTACTGCTTCTTTAGACACTCAATTATAAATGGGTTTGTAAAGAGGTGGTGGCCATTAAAGTAGAAGAGGGTACAGAAATGTTAGGATTTGGCAGAGTTCAGTTAAAAAAAGACATTAAATAAGACCAAGTGATAGTTCCAGCCAGTCTCAGTTTGAATTAATGACTCAACACTTGGTAAAAACAGCTCCATCACAACTGTTGGTAGGATCAATGGATTGTCACAACCAGGAAATTAGACTAATATTTTAAATTAGTGGCATTATTCTCGTAGGCAAAAAGGGCAATATTTCAACTCTTCAGAGTCTCTGAGTCCATTTTAGCTTGGATGAATGGGAGAAAATGTAATTAAAGTACGAGGCCTCTTTGAGAGTTCAACCAGGTCCCAGTAAGAAAGAGACAGTCAATCTCATGGTCAGTAATAAGGTCATTAATACAAAATGTCTCTGAGGATATTGCCCTTGCATTAAAAAGAGATTAAATGTAGGTTTAAACGAGGAAAGCCACTTGAAAATGATTATTGTCAGACCCTATAAAGAAAGTAGACTTGGGTCATCCGGCGATAACAGAGTTTTTATGGTGAGCTGTCGTGGAGCCGCCTCAGATAAACAGCTGTAGCTACAGTCAGGATGACTCATATTTTCATTCAGGCCTTTTTATTAGTCCATGAGGTGACAAGTGATAAAAATAAAGCTTTTAATTCATCAGTGACATCAAAACAACTTCTTTTCCTCGTCTCCTCGCATCGCTGCGACAGGAGCTAATCATGATGGTAATTTTCCAACATATCATTGATGCACAATATTACTCTCGAGGACAGAGACTGTTAGATAAACCTGGACATGGTGAAGTTGTAAGAAAGTATAATCAAGAATGTCTGGAATTCATTAAAAACACACACAAAGTTTTTATACAGTTATTTTAATTATGTTAAAGAGTGTATGAAACTAGGCTGATCATCCATTTGTGTCTTTAACACATTATTTCAATACTGTATTTCCAAATCACCAGATGAGTACTGACATTAGCATTTAATAATATTCAGATCTCTGTTAATAAACTCGGAAGATGAAAGAAACAAAACAACACATTAACAATTAAATAAAGTCCATTGTAGATTATAAATTATTTCAAAATATTTTAAAAGAAAAATTTACATTATACAGGGTATTTTTGTAATGGCATTAGACAAATAAGCAACTTTATGAATGATAGTTAATGTACTGAAGTCAGTGGTTTTGGTTAATAATTACAAAGTACTTTCTAATTAATTCTGTATAGAAAAATCCATTGACTACGTCCTGAGGTAAAAAGTCTTTGTAAATCATGATGACATACTTACGCCTCAGCTTCTTTGTCTCGTTGTCATTTGACTGCTGCTTTTCTTCCTTCTCGGCCAGTAGTTAACCTTTGCTTCTCGTCTTGTTTGACCTCTGACCTTTTAACCCAGACTGTTGGGACAGCGATGACTCCCCTCCCCCCCTCCCTGAGAGAACCCCTGAGTCCTTCATACTGGCCACAGGTGCGTTTGCATTGGTCAAGAACCACAGGTGTGTCTCCGGTGATGTGGATTCACTGGCTCGCCTCCTGGCTCCTGCTATACGTGGACGGACCGGAGTCTTTTTGTATTACCGTATTTTCCGGACTATAAGCCGCTACTTTTTTCTGACGCTTTGAACCCTGCAGCTTAAACACCGGTGTGGCTCATGTATCGGCGGCACGAAGCTCGTTAGCTTTTTACAAGCTAGCAAGCTCCGTGCCACCGATACATTTAGCCTCGTC
>OOFC01050394.1:6545-37135 GCA_900323345.1 Pseudochromis fuscus | reverse complement strand
GTCTGCATGTCCTCCCTGTGCATGGTGGGTTTTCTCCAGGTACTCCTGTTTCCTCCCACAGTCCAAAGACATGCTGGTTATTAGAACTGATCAAACTAAATTCACCATAGGTGTGAGTGGGAGCGTGAATTGTTGTTTGTCTCTGTGTTACCCTTGCCATAGGCTGCGAACCTGTCCACGATGTACCCCGCCTCTTGCCCAATGACAGCTGGGATAGGCTCCAGCAGACCCCTGCAACCCATGTGTGGAAAATGCTGACTGACTGACTGACTGACTGGCTGACTGACTGATTACACAATTAAAAATAGATAAATAAATCAGACATTATGTTCAAACAGTTAATCCAGGTGTGTCAAACTCATGCCATGGAGGCCGAGACCCTGCAGATTTTCTTTCAAACCATCTCTCCAGCAGCTGATCTCACTGATGAGCTCCTTCCATCAAATTGAAGGAGGGGTTCATGATTAAAATCTCCTGCTTTAGTGACCGGCTGGAAAGAAAACCTGCAGTGTCTCAGCCCTCCATGGCACGGGTTTGACACCGTTGAGTTAATCAGTACTTGAGTAGTCTTTTCACTGAATACTTTTTTACTTGTACTTGAGTGATTTTTTTGGATGGCTACTTTTTGCTTCTACTTGAGTAATATTATGTTGATGTAACGCTACTCTTACTTGAGTACAATTTTTGGCTACTCTACCCACCTCTGCAAGCAAGACCACATTGACTTCTTTGTTGCAGTGGTCTGTGATGCCACGGGCCAACCTGCCCTCTCCTACTGCATTGCACCCAAACTCTATGATGGATCTTTCAGGTGGTGGACCTACATTGCCTTTTCGTGCTTAGCCCTGCTGGGCTACATGGGCTGCCTGGTCACTAGTGGATTTTGGACTGTGTTTATCTGGATCTTCATTCCAGACCTGCCTGAAATGGGAGACCCTACCAGGAGCCTGCTCCAGTAGACAGAGCCCTTGATGAGTTAAGCCCTTGGGCCTTTGCTGGGCGGCAAGCCTCGCTCTGTGTGATAGTTTGAGGAGTTCAGCCATTTGGGGGCAGCTTAGAGCAGAACCTGGCCTGGGAGAGGCTTTGGATCCCCAGGATGAGCTAGAGGAACAGAGATGTCTGTGTTTCCCTCCTCACACTCTTCCCACCCGAAGTGGTACAGAAGATGGATGGATGGATGGATGGATTGCTCCTTTACGTTGGCTCCCAGATAGTTTTAGTATGAATTTTAAGATTATTTATACTTATTGTTCTTGTTCTTGTTTTTTTAAAAGGTTTGTTTTTAAGCCATTTAGCACCTTCCCACCTTTCTGATCCTATCACTAAGATCAAGATGATCAGCTGACTCCTGGTCAGGGTTTTGCTGTTTCCACTGCCAAAGTGTGGAATTGTCTGATTGGTTTACTGTTGTTTTATTGTCTGAACTGTACAGCGTGTTGGAATATTTACAAACCATATTTGTAATGAACAGTACAACACATGCTTTATATGCTTCTCCATTTATTTAAGTTTACAGTTCAACCAGAGTAATTAACAACATTTCAGAAAATCTGAAAATGAGATTAGGCACACCGAGGAGTGCAGCGACAAGCCAGGTGGGCCTCTGCGGTGCTGTAGAAGTCAATGCTCTTCCCGTAGATCTTGTTTTGACCCTCAGAACGGTTCAGGTTTGAGTCTGCAGCAGTGAAAAGAGTAAAGCAGTTAAGGACTGTGCAAGATGACAAGACAACTATGGTGTCATTTAGTTTTATAAACCAGCCGAGCAGAGTTGTTGCGGACTCACCAGCAGGCACACAGTGGAAGCCAACATTGACAGGGGTGTGTCTCAATGGCTGGCAGCCAGGCAGGCAGCGCAGCACAGGCTCTACAGAATAGCATTTGCTGTTCTGTCCATGGATGGGATGGTTCTGCTCTATCTTCACAGATTCTTGAGTCAAGTAACACGCTGGAAAGGTGGTAAAATCAAAGGTAAGCAATGTATGTTTGCACGTTTACATACAGCAGTCCTGAGCTAAAACCAAATTCTAATATAATTTGCCATCATGCAGATTTTCTTTATATAGTGACATTTTGCCATTCTGATGATATTCTAATGCCAGATGAGTACTACCGGATTCACTGCGGCATCTTGTTTCAGGAATAACCCAAGAATGAGTGTAGCTGACTGGGTCCTTGACCAGCCGTCCGTTAGGTGTGTAATACTCCTGTAGGCGCTCCTGATCAGCCTTGCCACACAATCCACAAGTCTGGCCCCTCAACCAGTCCGCAACCTTGATCTGAGAGAAAAAATAACAGGTTTAATTGCACTATTACCACTTGGTGATAAAAATTAAGAATACCATAGGTGCCTAAAATTATTAGATTTGTTGTATCACCTGTATTATGTCACTGTCGAAATGGACCTTCGCAAGGCCGAGGTCGTTAGCAACGATATCAACGCTCTGTCCTTCATTTTTGATCTTAATCTTCCCTAAAATGAATGCATTGAATGAAAGTGTAAATAAATGAGATTGTCAACAAATAGAAGGAACTTAGCTTAATTTATATAAAAACAACCTGTTGAATCTTGATGCACCCCCCTGAGTATCTGAACACCATTCAACTTCACCATGATATCATTGGCCGTCCGGGACATGATGATTTCAGCATTACTGGAAAAACAATTGAAGTACATGTGTTATAGTTGCTTTCTGATTTTTCAGGTTCAGAATTTTGCCTTTTCCTCGTTAATTCCCACAGTCGAGAAGTAAATAGTGCTTGCTCTTACGGCTCTACGCTCTTGATAATTAGCTCGTTCTGTTCCTGTGATTGGTCCCTCTTCAGCAAAACAGCAAATTTATGCTCATCGGTGCAATCCATAGCTAGGATCAGTGGGCACGCGTGTGGTAACACATTTCCTATTTTTTCCTGGTTGAATGTCAGACATGTTTCATTGAACACGGTGCACTCAGCTGGAATAGAAGGGGAAAAAAATCACATGTTATAAATAGCAAATTGAATATTCAACAATAAAAATATGCAACACAGTCTTATCAATATTTTCACCTGCATGAGACATGGTGAGCATGTGGGAGATCTTGTCACCCAAGTTGTTGTGGTATGCTTCCAGCTCAATAGCAGCATTTCCAATTGGCAGGGAAACAGGAACGGGCACTCTCATTTTGTACATGGTCGCCTGTGTAATATCAAATTCACCTCTTAGAACTCTGTTATGTAATCTGAGTGACATTGCGTAGCACTAATAATTTGTGTGTATGAATAAAAAAAGGTAATAAAATCGCACCTTTGGTGTCTTCAGCACTATGTTCACGTTCTTCTCAGAAACTCCGGCTGCTGTCAGTTGGATTTGGTTCGCAACATTCTTGGCCTTTATCAGGTGGATTCCAGTTGCCCGACTGTTACGGGAAATGTACTTATAGAGCCTAGGCAAACATAGGATACAGCTTTTAAAAACCCTTCAAAACTTTTTCAATCAAGTCAAATTAGGTGTTGATTCCTGGTGGTGAGGACAATGGAAACAAGATGTCATGCAAAAGAACACTTGCTTATTCAAGATCAAAGCACTGACAAGGTGTGTGGATTCATTACTTGGACAAAAAATATATATAAAAATGTGAATTAGTTAGTGGCATTACTTCTCTGCATTGCGCTTCACAGTCCGTGGAAGTGCTTCCCAGCTAATCTTCAGGCGGGCTGCAGGATCTCTACCCACCCTGCCCATTTCAGCTGTCAGCTCTGTGTTGTAATTCTTGCATTCAATGCCCCAGGCAATCTTGGCCTTAACAAAAAAAAAAATAATAATTGTAAATCAGTAAAACCTCAAGTGTGACACTGATTTTGAGGAAGTAGTGATAAGTTTTTAACAGCTTTTACCATCAGCTTGTTCTCACTCAGCATCACACCATCAGCGCAGATTCTCCAGTGGTCATTCTCAGTCAGGTTGGCTAAAATGATCTGCAGTCTGGCGGTGGCTTTGTCAATGTAAGCTGCAACCTGGTATCCCTGGTTCTTCTGGTCGGCTCTCACAGCACGGAGAAGAATGGTTACAACAGGAGTAACGGTGTTAGCGAGGTACTTGTTCTGAAAGTGCAAGGAAGAGATTGATGTTAACCAAGGTTTTGTATTTATTTATCGTTTGGAAAAAGTCAGTGCACGAGACTGTAAATGTCTTGATCTGACCACTCACCTTTTTGTAGATCCCGTTGAAGCTCTGGGCACTGCTCTCAGCGCCACGGTTGGAATGCTGCAAACAAATAAACCATACTGTTAGCCTGCTCAAACACAGCACATAATGTGGCTGTCTCATGTCGTCCGATAATTACCTGGTGGATGTGGTTTGTGGTAAACTTCTGCCTCTCCAACTCTTGCTGTTGTGGAAAAAGTAGTGAATTAATTGCTGCACATCCTTTTACATTCTTCTGGTTTTTACATGATAAGAGGTGAAGATGACCTACCTTAGACACAGAGCGGGATCTGGAGGAAGAGGAGGAGCTAGAGCTGCTCCTGGATTGCTGAGAGGACCTGCTGCTTGAAGAGACTCTGGAGGACCTGCTTGACCGACTGCTTGACTGACTTCTTGAACGGCTGCTTGACTGACTGCTTGAACGGCTGCTTGAACGGCTGCTTGAGCGGCTGCTAGAGTGGCTGCTTGAATGGCTGCTGGATGAGGAGGAGCTAGAGGAGGAAGACCTGGATGACCTGGATGATGAAGAGGAGGAGGAACTGGAATGCTTGCTGCTGGAGCTAGAGCTGGATGACTTGGAGCTGCTGGAGCTGCTGGAGCTGCTGGAGCTGGAGGTGCTGTTCAGACCAGGAACCAGAATTTTCTTGAGTTTCATCAGGACACTCTTATCCTCGATAACGTCTTGTTCTTCATTCACGTTGATCACTTTAATGATCTTTTCTGCTGCCTTATCTCCAATCTGAATGTCCAGTTCAATCTTCTCGATATCTGATCCAGCAACTGAAATACAATTGAATAAAAGCGTTATGCATCTAGAACTTTGTATGAATTACTTATGTCAGTCCTTTCAGTTCATTACTTGCCTGGAGCAACCTTAATGACAACAGCATGCTTTCCAATGATGACATAGAGAGGGTTTTCTCTGATGGCAGCAACGTTGTGAGACTCAATCTCAGCACAGGCCTTGAACCCGAAGGTGTAACTTGCAGCACAAATTTTCTTCACATATTCTTTGGGCAGTCTGAGTTTCCTGGAAATTTCCCTAGGCAGGTCACCATGAAGGAGTTCAGATGACTCTGACTGTAAAAATACAGTGGAGGTCACGGTGTTAACTCAGTCCAGGGGAGATATTGGTGTTGAAAAAGGTGGTCAGTCACCACAAACTCACCATGCCACCAGCCAGAGAGGATGCAATACTAGAAATCCTTGAAGAGGCCTGCCTTGAACGCTGTGCTGCAGTGTCAGATGAGATCATTGGTGTGACTTTGGCAGCCTGGAGGTCTTCCACATTTCTTGCAACAGCAAAAGACTCGACACTGTTGGAGAAGGAAGAAAAATTGTCAGACGGGGTCAAATATTAATGCATATTTTACTTGGTAGCAGGGGCATGAACTTACAGTGCAGATCCAATGGTTTCAATGCCCTGAACAGGCAGGAACTGAAGCTTGAAGTTGCCCTTGATCATGTCGATTCTTGCTTCAATCTTTGCAGGAAGAATTGTGTGAACTTTAGCCTTGGACATCAAGGCAGCCTGGAGGAAATGAGTATTCACACCCATAACTGCATAGGTGTGCATGGCAACACTGCGAAGGACAGAAAATATCAACATTAAGAGTGATCGCTGATACATCTTTTTTTTTCAGTTTTGATCAGTTATCCAAGTATGGTACAACTGGGCTACCTTGGGGAGACAGAAACCATCATGTTGACATCAGACTTCAGGAGCTGGGTGAGGTGCTTATCTTGAGACCAAGCTGGCGTCACAGTGGTTTGGACTATAAAAAAATAACACATTTTTTACCATCAGTATAAAAATAAATTCACCCAAATTCACAACAGTTTAACCGGCGAATCTTACGTTCAACAGATGCAGAAGCAACGGCTGCAGTGTACCAACTGAGCTCCATAGGCAAACCAACAGTGGTGGGAAGGATGCGACGAATCTCAGAAACCATCAGTGCTTTGGAATAATGCAAGGTGAAACCATTCAGCACGGCATCCAAAACCTTCCTGCCAATACTACGAATCTCAGGTCCGCGTGCGAGCTGTAAACACAAAGTTGCTCATGAGACACCAGGTTTTCAGCTCAAAAAAGGATTTTTACTTAGCAGTCATGTGAAGCTGCTGGAGATACACTACCTCAGTAATCTGCTCAACAATGGTTTTGTCCATGTTGGCAAATGCAACCTCTTGTCCAAGGATTTTCACATACATAGAAGCCAGGGGCTGCTTTGAAGAAGAAGACTTCCAACCACAAAGCTATGACAGGAAGAACATTGTAAGTAAAACAGTTTTCCTGTTGTTAAAGGAATTTACAATTGTGAATGTTGGAAGGGTCCTTTAAACTTACAGTCTTCAGGAGTTCTCTCATCTGGGTAAGCTTGTCTGAATTGCCAAACTTCCCTGTCTGCTTCAAGATGGCCTCCTGGATTCCATCAGCTCTCACTCCGAGCTGGAAACAAGCAGAAGTAGCAATTGCGAAGTTTACATAGTCATAATAACTAAGGTTGGTCAAATTTAAAAAGAGACTAGAATGGGGACAATTAAGTAAAGTGATACTTGTTCTCAGTGTGTGATCTATGCCATGACTTTTTGAGGGAGCTCACTATTTTTCTTTTCAATGTGATGAAACTCCAGACATATTTATAATATTGTGTGATAGTATACAAGTAACTGCTCCTCCATGTTCCCACAGAAAGTGATTTCAATGTACTGATGAGCCTTTGGTTTAGGCCTGTGACTGTCATACCTCAACAATGTCAGAATAGACTCCAGCCAAATAAGCGCGAGCTTTGGCCATGATTGTCTTTGGCAAAACAGTTGCAGCGTCATTGATGTAGAAGGCGCTGGCAGCTGCACCCATCATCCAGGGATCTGCAGGGCAAAAAACGAAAACATGTCAAACATGTGCTGACCTCAAATCTGCGATGGTAAAATTTTCAGCTGTTATCCTCTTACGATTGTAGGTGTCAACATAGAAAGCTTTGCTGAAGCGGTAGCTCAGTTTCTCGAATCTTGGCCTGAGGAACCTCAAGGCAACATTGCAGGCTGCACCCCTGAAAGGAGAACAGCAAAATATACCAGATGCTAAGTGCTAACACGTTTAACTATGAAACAAATCAGAAACGTGAAGGTGATTTAGATCCTTACACTGAAGTCAGGTCAGGGCTGGTGGTTTTGGTCATGGCCTTCATGTAAGAGTAGACAAAGCTAAAGACCTGCATGTTCTTCTCCTTTGACAGAGTGTTGGCAAGGACAGACACCAAACCCATGGGCAGCTTGGTCTCAAACAGCGCAATAGTAGCAACCATACGGAGCTCTGGATTGTGAGTCTTGTCCATAAACAGTTGGAAGGCTATTTCCTGGACCTAAGTCGCAAAGTAAATGTCGTAAATGCATTTGCACAAACCAAAGACAGACAGGAAGTGTAGTTATTATGAGTGATGAAAAGAATCACAAAATGAGCGCTCACCTTTTTGGGATCCCTCTTGGCAATGTTCCTCAGGGCCAGAACAGCATCAATCTGAATGCTCAGTCGTACATTGTCAGGAGCATTGTTTATGCCATACAAGATCTTTGTGATTGGCTTAATGCTACTTGGATGCCCAGCATTACCCAGAGCTTTGAGATAGATAGGGAGCTTCTCAATACTAGCATCAGCAATCCGATTGTGGATAGGCTGTGTGAGGTACAAAAATAAAACAAACATTCATGTCACTGCCGTCATAACTGAATTTTAAGTTAATAAAAGACATATATACAAACAATACATACCTCCATAAGAGTACTGGGGCAACTTGGGTTCTGCTGACAGTATTTATCGATCATTGTGCCATAGCCGAGGATGACGATTCCCTGCAAAACTGCGTTCTGCTGTGTGTTGGCCTCTGTGATCATGGTCTGTGGAGTGGTGAAAAAAACCCAACTGATTATTTGTAACAGTTTTCATATCAATATACAGTTTAAACTTTAAACAATGACTTGCCTTAACCAAGTTGATGGCCTCCTTGTCCACGTGATCTGATCTCAGAGTTAGCATCAAAAATGAAGCGGCTTCAGCGGTGCTCAGATTAACGTCCTTGAAGAACTCAAGAGCAGTGTGAGCGCGAATGGCGGGGACAGCATTCAAGATCCACTGCCTGGGAAAGAGAAATATAATCAAGGTAAAATTATCCACAGCATGTTTTGTTTTATGTCTTTTCTGTGCATGAAAGGTGCCGTTACCTGTGATCAGGTTTGTCATGGAATCGATTCCAGAGGCTCTTAATGGTTGCCAGTGGGGCCACTCGCAGGAGCTGGATGAACTCAATGAACTTCAGAGGGGCATCTTGGTGGACTTTGGCCACGTTGTTGGTTACCAAGTGGTTCAGAGTCTCAACGATCTATCAGTAAACAAAATATACCCCATTAAAAAAGTTCTTAGTGACATGAATTTAATGAAAAAAAACAACAACTTGATGACTTGATGCACCTGAGCTTCAACATTGGTGATTCTCAGAAGCTGGACGGGTGTCTGGAGGAGCTCGCTGCCAAACTCGTAGTTCAGGAATCCACGGGAATGATACTCAATCTTGGGGATGTTCATGGGGGTGTCATTCATGTCCAGGAAGGTCAGGGATTGCCTGTGAGCAGAGGCAAACATTAAATCAATCAACAGGTTGGTGGTATGTGCTGTGAATACTGCTTACAAGACTGTAATTACACTCTTCTTTTTAAGTGAAACCACATACTTAGCCTTCATCTGTGCAGCGCCATTCCTGACGTTGAAAGGTGAGAACGCGATGACCTCTGTAGAATTCACCTCCAGGATCAGAGCACAGGTGCCGTTTGGCTTTATGATGTAGCTGAAGGCATTTGCTCCCTTCAGAGTTGGTCCTCTCTGCATTGGTAAAACCCAAAAGATCGTCAGACCCACAGCTCACAGGATTGTTCTGTATTCATGAAGTGACAATGACAGTCGCACTTACAGCCTCACACTCAATGCATCTCCTTGCGGCGCTCAAGCCGATGTCTTCGATGATTCTCTCCTGGCACTGGTTCAGGTCCTTGGTCTTGGTCACGGTGATGCGCTCCTCCTTTCTGTTCTCTGTGATGACATAGTGGGTCTTGCACACACCCTGAGGTCCACGCTAATTCACAGGAATTGAAATACAGTGTATGTTAGTTTGTCAGTTTTTTACACTAAGCCTGCTGGACTTTGCAAGAAAAACACAATTGAATATTTGTACCTCTTGCAGCTCATACACGTTTTGCGTCTTCTTGATGTTCAGTTGAAACATGTTGAGGATTCCCCTGTAGAGGTTTAGCACAGCGGCAGAGACGCCAGCTGGTGCAAACACTTTACCGACAGCACCATTCATGTACTCAAACCTGATGGGTGTCCTGAGCTGAGCGGACAGAGCTTCGTTGAGCTTGGAAGCTGGGGTGAAAGCATCTTTTTCCAAGATACCACTAAACTCAGAGATTTTAGGGTCGGCAAGCTACAAGAAAAAGCAACAGTTTAAATCAAATGTGTTAAGGTCCATCAACTGATGCTCAAATAGTAGATTTTTTTTCTGGATTACATGTGGTATTTCTTGTAATAGATCAATAAATTGTCTTTACCATCATGTAGAAGTTGTTGTTGGCTACATGAATCAACACTTTGCTCTCGATCTTCACCCCAGCCCTCGCCAGGCTCTGCTCAGAGAGGCCGCCCATGAGCATCGCCTTGTATTGGTACTCATAGGTCTTTTCGGCAGCAAACTCTTGGACTGTTGAAACCAACAAGAAAAAAGTTAATCCATTGGTATTATTTACAAACTGAGACACTGAAACACACTCCAATTTTGTTTGTCAGTGCACTTACCAATGTTGACTTGTGAACCCGCTGGAAAACAAGAAGAAAATGTTCATTTGGTGTTTTTAAATGGACAAACAATATGTTATTTTTTTCCAAAATGTATTAAACTGGCAGGAAAATTCAAGAATCTTTTTTCTTAACATTGTTATACAGTAAGAGTATTATACTGTCATTTCTTTTCAAAATAATTGTGTAATTTGTGTAATTTAGTGTCAAGTACTTAAAAATGTACTCACCAACAAGGGCCACAGCGAGAGCTAGCACAAGCACCTTCATGGCTGGTGGATGTGAAGATGTGCAACCAGAGGCTTCCTTTTAAAGCCAGTTTTTGCTGACGATGCAGATCAAAATGTATCATTAACTAAATGTCGGCTGTCATTGATATTGATGTGACCGTGTCATGTCATGCAGGTTAAACAGAAAAGAACAGAAGAAAGTAAACTAACGAAAAACATCAAGTTGTCTTGACCTGGCTCTTGACTGTTGTATAATTTCCAGATATTTCCCAATGTCCCAAAATCTATCTCAATCATATGACTTGAGACATTTTAAACAGCTGAATTGCAATGGTATTTGATCATATTTCTGAAAAACACTAATACATTACATTTCTACATACATGCATACCTAAATAGAATACCATTAATCTATGCACAATTCAATCTGCGCACATTTCATCACACAGCAATACCAGTTATATTTACATTTATTATTTTTCAATATGTTGCCAAAATGAGAACCTTTACTGAAGCCATCACTTACAGTTAAGCTATTAAATTACTCTTATATAGTTTATGCTTTAAACAGAATTGTCTTGTGCATAAAAATGATGCGATGCCATTCTGGAATTCAATGAAGTGTCAATATGTCCTGACCTGTAATATTTTCACAACCCTGTCACTTTGCTCCGGGGTACACTGACTCTCCAAAGGCAAAAATCCAACATGTGTTTACTTAAAGTTTCCTTGTTACGATATTTCAGAATAATCACACTGTAAATAAAATTGAAATAAAAGAATTTAATCCGTTTAAGCAAAATTGACATGATGATGATGATGCTAGAATTTTTTTTTTTTACAGAAACACTACCTTTTTGATTTGTTTTAGTATATTTTACCTTGCAGACCCACGACGGCTGGTCTGAAATGCTCTGTGCTGCATACATGTAATCTAACTTGACTGATGAAAGCTTTTCTTACCTTTTTTATTTATTAGAGTGATTTACTGAAACTTATTTTCGTGGTAAGCAGAGTGCTGGTCAATATGCAGGATCATGGTTTTGTGGAAAACAAACAGAAATCATAACATCTCTGAATCTGCAACTAAATGACTCAGTGATGTGTCTTTGCTGTGAAGGGCAACAAAGCCTATATTCTGTGTAGATACTGTTTTAGCACTGAAAATGATTCAGAATATTATCAGAGGAAATATGCCAATGACAAAATTTAAAGCATAATGGACCTTTTTCACATGTCAATGTTTTGGTACTTTTAACTGTATCCTGTTATGTAAAATGTATTATCCTGTTATGTAAAATTTAAATTATGGCTCAAACTGCCACACAGTGTTTGAATACACTCACAATAATGAGTTTGAATCATATAATAAAATTAAAGAAGAAAAAAAAAGTCATTTCATGCATACACTGCAGGGTTTACAGGAGTACATGTGCCTCACATTTCCAATGTGAGCTTATGTCAACAGACTTGTACCTTGTGGCCCACCCGCTTCGACACTCTGCTGTTTGCTTTGTCTCCATCAGTGTTTATGAAAGAGGCAACATCATGTTTTGTAACCATTATCAGATATTTCTTCTCTTCCATGAAAGAGCATGTAGAAATATGTAGACATATAGATTAGTACCACATTTATAGTCTTTTGGAGGTCATTTTGTGGATACATTTAGGATGGCTGTGGATTCGGTGTTAGAGTGGGTCAACCACAAATCATTAGGTTGGTGGTTCAATCCCTGATCCCAGGTTTCCACACGTCAAAGGTGCTATATAAATGCAGTCCAATAATGATCTATTACATTAGTATTTTGTGTCTGTGCAACTTATTATGAATACAGGATGGAAAGATGTCATACTGACCCTTAGGAGGAAGGCTTGATCATCAAAGTTCATTATTGCACACACATCCCTTACATGACATGTCCCCTCACAGAAATCTGTCAATATTTACATGAGGTTTTGTTTGACCTTCTCTGGCTTCTCTTTTGTTTTTTCATATGTATTTTTTTTTTATTTATCTTTTATAACAGGCACTAAGACAATAAAGAGAGTGAAATAAACAAAGAAATAAAATACAAGTTGTAATGGAAGCGTGTTTTAATTTTTAGTTATTCTACTGGGGTTGGTAGAGTCTGATTGAGGCAGGCGCTGAAGGAGAGGTGTAATATAATGAAATTCCCCCTTTAGAGTTGATGCGAAATTTCCTGAGCTTCCCTGGTCTGTGAAAAGATTGAGCCAGTGGTTTATTGATAATTTTCCCCTGATTTTCCAATTAAGTAACAAAGATGTATATAGAGATTGTGAGAGGGAAGCTGAGGATGAGGATTGTCTTTTGCTATGTCTTTTGCTACGAGGCAGTGTGGACTGATGTTGCTGTCTGTGAGGCCCATATTATACTTTTCTGTAGTCAGTGTGAGACCTTGTACTGAGCTGGATTTTTCAGTTGCATGGCTTGGAGACCAAATAGTTGCATGTACTTTTCCAGTTGAGTGAACTGTTCAGTTGTTTTCTGTTCAGATTGACAAAGATGCAAAACAATAACCTTCTCATCAGAGGTAATAAGAGAGGAAATGGGATTTTGTATGGGAAACATTTTGTCTTACTCTGCTTGTTAATGTGTTAGCATTTACACTATTAAGAGCCTAAATTACTAAAATTACTTACTATTATTTCAACTATACTTTTATATTTCATATGTCCTTACTGTTTTAGCCATTTACTTTTTAATATATATCACCGTAAATATTGTAAATATTACTTTCTTCTAGGATTGGTGTGACCTGTTGGGTGTACATAATTTCAATATTTGTTTGTAATTTATGTCCTGACTATTTTGTATCAGCTTCCCTGTCTTTAATAAAAAAAAATATAGTAAAAAAAAAATACAAACTTTTTGTGCTACCGCAACTTTTTACACTTTATACACATCTGTAGTTCTACTTTTTCTACCTCTATTTTTCTGCTTAGATTTTTTACTTGTTTCCTGTTTCTCCTTTTTCAACTTCTACTTTTCGTCAGGATCAATTATTTCAGTTTTCAGCATTAATCTTGCATTATATTTAAGAAATGCCTTTTAGGTAATAAATTGTACCCTGCTCACAACTTCGTTATTTATGTGAATATACTATTAGGCTACATTTTATAAACTTTAGTTTGGATTAACGTTTGTTGTACGGATAGTTGTCAGCATGAATTTTGTCCTTTCTCGTACGCCGTACAAATCTTCACACAGTCTATGGGGTAGACTCTATCCTTAGTACTGCGTTGCAAACTTTAGTCAAAGTTTCGTCCCAGTCCTGACAAAATGTTGTGGTTTCTTGTGCTGTTGTCGTCGCTGCTGGTTGTGTGCAGGTCCAGCGTGTGTCCGTGTGAGAGACCAGAGCTTTGTCAACAAATCCGAGAGGAGAGAGACTTTGAGGTACCGTTAGCTTCACGCTAGCTTGTCGATCAGCTGATTACACCTCCTCTCGTAGAAAACTCAAACACATGACCAACAATTTACTGCTTAAATACACTTCGCCACTTTTAGCGCTTCATCTTGTTAATAAATATTTGTAAGTAATGTTAGATGAGTCAGTTTTTTTGTTTTTTGTGGCAAAATAGTTGGTCCTCAGCTCCTCGGTTGCAGATTTGAAAGGTAAACATTGACACAATATTCTGTCTCTGAATCTCCCCATGTCACTTAAAAAGTAACCATATCATCATATACAGTCTATGTTTATTATATCTAAATGTTTTAACTAAAATAAACAACCACATAATGGTCAAAACCAAATTTGATCCGACTCCTGACACTTGTTTACTTGTCATCACCATATAAAGACTGTAGTAAAACAGCATTATGTGATAGTGGTGTATAAAATGTGTTGATTGGAATAGTGAACCTTAATGTTATTTGCTTTAGAGAAACTAAAATCCCGTTTCACAAGAGAAAGAATTTGAGATGTTACAAGAGAACAAAGTTCACAGTAGCACTGAGCTTAAAGATAAACAGTTGGTGTTGGCTGTAAAGCAATCAGCAATATTTGCTGAACGTATTTACTCTTGTAGCTTTTGTGAGGTTCAGATTCAGGCAGCTGTTACCTTTTTGTAGTCTGTTTTTTGTTTAAAGTGGAGTTCCCCTTTTGAGATACATTTGGCCTATGGGACTTCTTGTTTGGTGGCTTGTGGTGTATCATGTATGTGAACCAGTGGTGTAGTCTACATGATACGCAGGTATACGCCTTATACCCACTAAGGTCCAGAATTTCCATATAACCACTGAAAAATGCGCAAAGATACACATCAGCATAGTTTTGTGACATAACTTTCACTTTCCCGTTCATTTTCTGTGTTAAGAAGCAGCCACTTTTGGACCATATGGCGCTTTCCCACTGGTACCTCCTCGCCTTTTGAAATAAGTTGTTTTCAAGTTAGAGCCTGTTTAAAAACGTGCTCTGATGTTTTCAGAGATATGAGCTCTAGCTACAATCTCCGTCAGCTGTTCGACCGACCGGGTGGTCAGACCCATAGACTGTATATAAAGATTATACTTATATTATGCTTTCTGTGATGTGATCTGAAGATCACTTCATCAACTTTCTCCTCCTTCGCCTGATGGCTACACGGAAAAGGGACTGTTTTCTGTATTGGAAACGCAACCGAGGTGTGGCGAGTTGAGCCGAGGCGTGGCGAGTCGAGTCAAGTCGAGGCGTGGCGTGGTGTGGCGACTCGAGGCGAGTCGAGCAGAGCCGAGTAGGTACCAGCGGAAAAGCGCCAAAAGAGGCTTCAGACCCGATGTTGATTAGCAGTGATGTGGCACCCACAGATGATAACTTGTCTTAGTGCAGTGATAGTACCAAATGACACAGTGTCAGTGTTTCAGTAAGTCTGCTGCTGCCCTGTTACTACTGCTGCTTTGGGGACATTACAACTGCAGCTAACACTAGCTTTAGGGAGCCGATGACTTAAGAGAGTTTGTGCATGACTGTTTACAGACTGTTTACATTTTTCTACTGATGTTGTAATGATACAAAGCTGGTTAAAAGTCAGTTACTTTAGTGCCTTTTCAAGCTTCAGAGAAGTTTGTTTGTGTTTTTTAAATGATTTTTTGCACTTGATTGCTGAGATATTAGTTATACAAGTATATTATTTATTTATTAATTAATTTTTATTTATTTGAAACTTATTTATCTTGTCTTGTCAGTGGCTGTTCAGTGGTAAATTAATGTCCAGCTGTTATGTACAATTATATATCTTGTATTGCTTTACATTTAGATGCATTAATGAGCATGGTGGTTCTTATGTGGGGCTGCTTTAGAGCAGCTACTGCTCTGGGAGGGGTGCTGTGGGACAGATGTTGCCCCAGGATGGGGGTGTGCGAGGCTGGGATTGGAAAAATCAGAGTATACCCACTACAATAAACTAGACTACACCACTGCTACACCTGCTTTACTCAATTGTGGCATCTTGACTTATCAGGTTGTAATGTATAAAAAGTGTAAATCAATAATACGTTTTACACATTCAGATACGAGATCCTAAACCAAAAGCAGTGGTCAGGGTAAGGCATGTATTATGTAACATGGTCATATGTAGATGAAGAACAAAAGTAGTTTTAAAAAACAGCTAGCTAAAAAAATCATATAACATCATATATTAATGAATGTGTGACTGTTCTGTCTGTACTGCAGGTTACTGGGAGGTCAATGGCTTTGGCCTGCTGGGGATCTATAAGTCTGATCTGAACACAGTAGGAGGTATGAACACCAAGGACTTCACAGTCCGCTGGGGCGGTGAAGACTGGGAGCTCCTTGACAGGTTTGTTCCTCACTACAGAATCTCTCCTAATGGATAAACTTGTTTGTTGTTCTTTTTTTCTTTTAGTCGTGCTTTTTATTGTGTTGTCTTCTTCACACAAGTACCTTTCTTAAAGATTTAAGAGTATAATTCAGAGAGTGAGAATGATGTTGAAGCATAAATTATCAGTTTCACCCAAAGTCAGTAAAAATTGCATGATGTCATTAAGTCACTTCTCTGTATGTTTCATATTTAAGTAAATATTAGGCCTCAGAGAGAGGTCAGTTTGAGGGTTACAAGCCTGGTCTCATAGACTGCCTTGCTCTGTTGAACCTGCCCCTTTCTTATCTTCTTATCATTGTTTAAACACAATCACTTTTGTCTTTTATGGCAACCACCAACTGCCACACTCCTCACTTCAAAGGTCAGGTCCACACACAAATGGGTGACATCACTGTGGCTGTGTCCATGTTTTATATATAATCTGTGTGAAGTAGGAACATTTGGAAAAAGACATTTCTGACAATTCTCACATTTCACTGTGTTCATTATGTTACTGTTAACAAGCTCATACACGTTCCTTAATGAGACAAAATTTGTAGTAAGACTGGCTGAGCAATAACTGAATCAAATGGAGAAGAAGAAGGAAAGACATTAGGAAATAACTGGAAAGCACTTAACACGACAGACTGGTTCTACATAACTGTCTGAAAGATTTGATTGTTTTATTTCTTTAAAGCTGTAAATCCCTGGCACAGCGGATGCCGCATGGTTCTTAGTGATTTATCAGCTTGCCAGCTCTTTTACTAGATGACTTTTTAATTACCTGTCACCACATCAAAAAAACAGGTGGTCTCAGACACCTTATGAAATCATCACATTAAAAGTGCTGAAAAACAACCACACAGAATTATCACCTGAATCTGCTGCTCAGCATTTTCTGGCTGTACCTGGCAGCTGGTGGTTTTTTGAGCAAGAAATGACTGGCTAATGAATGTATTTAATAACTATAACAGCCAGATAGTTTCCTCGGGAGTAGAAATAAAAACTGTAAGAAATGCTGATTTACATTTGCCAGGTAGCAAGAAACAGAGACCAACTGTGGGACGTGTACCTAAGGCACTGTGCCAACAAGTTTATATTTCTGCTGCTTCCAAGTGGACAAATAAAAACTCTGATTGCAGTTTGTTTCAGGCTGATTTTACTGTGGAACACAACAAAAGAAATGTATTTAAGCAGCATCCATTCTTCCATTGTCTATCCAGTTGGGTTGTTGACAGAGCTGGAGCCTATCCAAGTAGCACATGTCATTCTTTATTAATAGATTAGCAAGAGAAACATACAGTAGATAGTGTGTAGTGAAGTAAAGACTCTCCTCTGTTCTGTGCTGCAGGATCTTCCAGGCAGGACTGGAAGTGGAGAGGATCTACTTGAGGAACTTTTTCCACCACTATCACTCCAAACGTGGCATGTGGAACCGCCGGATGTCAACAAGACGCAGGTGACCTTGTCATCTGCTGCTGCTGCACCACGACATCACCACGGTTACAACCATGGCAACCAGAGCACTTTAAAGCCAGAGCGTGATTCCTGCTATGTAATAGTTATACCTGCTGGCCGTCAGAGGGAGAGGGACACAGGACTGGGGAGTGTGTTCATTCACTCAGGCTTTGCAGAGCAGGTGGCAGCAGTGAAGGTCATTGCTGAGGAGATACTACTGATATGCTCCGTTTATTTCACTGGATATACTGCTGACAACTAAAAGGGTACTGGCTAGTTATTGCCACTGATTATGTGATTCTGTATATGAAGATACTGCTGTGCATAATGTTGCTGACTGAGACCATGAGCTGCACTATTGGCTGCAAGAATATGATCTGATCCAAAGACATAACTGAGCTCTTATATGATAACTCCCACTCCCAAAAGGACTCAAGTGTCCTTTATCATAAAGATCACAAGTCTTGCACACCAGTCTTAACCAGATAATTGTTTTTTTGTGACAAAATATAAATATTTTTAACTGTAGATTTTTGTACATGGTAAAGACAGTCTTATTTGTCATGTTGTAAATTACAGAAATGTTAATATTTATTAAATCATTGTTTGTGGGGTTGTGTGCATTTTGTGTTTTAATGTTATATCTGGAAGTAGACCTGTACCTCAGTTTACCTTTTTGAGTGCCTTACCCGGTTTGTTCTCATCCATATTAAATGTGTATTCTGCTCTGCTGTGACTGTTCAGGTACTGAGGCTGTTTTCTAACAGGCAAGTCAGGAAAAGCCTAAACTGGAAGAAAATAGATATGTAAGGGATTTTCACGGTTGTTATTTTTGTTGGCAAAAAAAGACTTTGATTCAGACAGATTTTTATCTCTTTTGTTTTGCCCATATCACAAACAGAAAGTAATCAAATATCTGAAATGTGAACTAAGGCCTTTTAGAGAGGCCCTCTACACTGCTACCTACCAACAGTAACAGCTAAAAGTTGAGGAGGTTAAGAGATCTCTACTTTTTTCAGTTCAGAAAACAAAAAAGTATGGTTTGTTTCACAAGCTATTTCTGTATATAAATATGAATCTGTTTATATTCAGCATTATGGTGTCTGTGTTGCCATGATCTCCCTGCTTTACTTACAATGGGTCTTTATCCAAAGAATCAAAACTTGTTGAAGCTTGAAATTTTTTTTTTTTCTTATTGTCAACACAATATAACACACTTGATCATGTTGTTGGTGAAAAGCAAGCTTGTTTTTATTATATTGTTATTTAAAAGCAGCATTTACTTATTCTCCACATTCCAGTTTAACAAAACTGCCGTGCCTTTCTTATCAGTCATTTGAAACTGATGGATGTTTAGTTGTTTCTTTAGGGCAATGAAGATAACACAGTTCTGGTCTGTTACCAGACTTTGATGGTGGACTTAATTTGTTTTGTGTTTGTTTTTTTGCAGAGCTTTGAATCATTTCAAATTTGCTTTTGACTTGTGCCTGAATTGTTTTTTCTGAATTGATTGTTTCCCCTGTTTCTTTTTTTTTAATACTATTTTAAAGCAGTCCTCTCTTTTGTTTCTTTTTTTGTTTGTTTTAGATATATCTCATCCCTGTCTTTATGCTGGGCATTACCTTCTGCCTTACTGTACATGTCTAGAGTCTTCTCTCTCAGGGACAGGTGTTTTCCATGTTACATTGCCTTGACTTATCTGACGAATAAATTTCTTTGAAAAAAAAAAGTACTCTTGCTTTTATTCCATTACATATTGTGTACTTTTATACTTTCCAAACATGTGATCTAATTTGCATCAAAGGGTAAAAATAAAAACAAGTTTATGTGCCAGGTTCCTGTGGTTTGATTGGTCACAGCTCATACACACAGAAGCTGCTGTGGTACATGAGAGCTGTGCCGATCTTTTACAATGGTGATGAAAGTCCTCTACATAGTAAGAATAACAGTGACATTCACACACTGGTATTCACACAGGCACAGGCTGTATGTACACAGATGCTCTCCATCACTCTTAAATTCCTTAAAGGCTCCTGACTCCATCCAGTCACCCTCCATCATTCAACCTCCGTCTTGCTGATACTCTTTGATGTCAGTCCAAGGACGGCTAGTGGTGTGTGTGTGTGTGTGCAGCGATGTTTACCATTTATTACTGGAAAGGAATTCATTCCACTCAAGAGGAAGGGCTAAGTATATCCTGTCTCTGACAAAATATCTGTGGTGGCACTATAAGTCAATGGCATAGCCTAGTGGAGACACTCTATATAAACTGCACCTTCATAACTGTGTAAAAGGACAAGGTCAAGTCTGTTTCACTTGCAAATAAAATTCAAGTTTGCTTGTTAGAGATTAGGCCTTAATTTACATCTGACCGATCAAAGTATTTAAAACCACGTGGTTACTTACAGTTAGTTAAATATTACCTTAAAATCTATTGTTAATATGAATGAATAACACAAGAGGTGAGGTAGTATTTACAAATTTATTGGATTTTTATACATAACATAAGGCAATAGTGTACTGTGCATTCACATGGCAATTTTACAAATTAATGGCAAACAAAGTTAAAATTGGACATACATACATTTCAGAATATCACTTATAAAGACTATCTGAGAATCCTTTCTAAAGATAGTCACTAAACTCTGAATTATCAAGTTTTTAATTTTCTTTTTTTTACTTGTTTTTTGCGTTATATACCACAATTTCATTTTATCAGATTTATCGTATTATAATATTGTCTATTATAGCTCATCTCTATTTTCTATGCATCAAACATCTTCTTCCTGCCTTCCATACCAGACATGGCTTCCACGTTCTTACGCCAGTCACCCACCTCCATGTTCAGTTCCTAAAATATCAAACCCGACATTTGGACCATGAGTTTGTGCAGTTTCATTAAGTTTCTTATCCTTTAAAACACTGGACGGATACAGAAAATGTGTGTTAGTGCAGCCATACCTTCTCCTGTTTGATGTCCTCTTTCTTTACAGACTTGAGGTTGGCCCTCAGGTCCATGGAGCCCTTGTTTTTGGATCCGAACAAAGCTTTCAGCATCTCATCTGCCGACACTCTCACCTTCCTCAGAGCTGGTTTCTTAAACTTTCCTCCAAGGTCCTGCACTTTTAGTTTCAGCTCGTTGATCTAGAGGTGGTGAAGAGTTTCTGGTGACTTTTTAAATCGAGTAACACAAAAAGTTAAGTGTGTTTCAGTCAAATCTTGTGTGTCGTGATGTGTGTGGAGAGCATACATCTCTGTAGTTCTTGAAGACTTTGTTCTCAATGTCATATCGCTCCTCATCAACAGCTTCAATCTTCTCATGCATCTGCTTACATATGTTCTACAAAAACAACAAAAAACATACAGCAAACATCAACACCGTGTTTATCTTCATGAAGATGATACCTGGTTTTTAAACATAAATCCCTGCCCTGACTGTTTGTGTGAGACTCGCACCTGCAGGTCTTCCAGGTTTAAACCACTGAGCTGCAATGGAGGAAGTTTTTCTCCCAGGTGACGGACTTTCTCTTCCTCGCATGCTGCTTTCTCAGCCTCCAGTGCTTCTGTCGCACGAGTCAGCAAAAGGATCTGGACAGGTTCAAAGGTGAGATGCAAAGAACGCTCTCAGATTTTAATTGTTCAGAGCTTACATTTAGATAATTTAATGTACTTTTAATGAGCTAATATACAAAGTCATGCATATTTTATATGTTATTACAAAGTTTATTTTACCTTCAGTGATAACTTGCGTGAGGCTGAAATCTTGCATTTGGGCTGGAAAAACGACAAAATATGACACATTGCACCTGACTGTAAATCACATATTCTTTGATTTTCACTGTATTGTCACTGTGTATTTCTTCCAGTTAAACTACATGTTGGGTTTATATAACATAATCAGAAACATCACACTGAAATGCCAGAATTTTCAAAATATATTTATCCACCGACAGATAGATCCTTATTTATCACAATATTTGGTGAGATCTGAACAAAAAAAACTGTAGTTTACTCATAAGAAACACATCAGGAAATACTGGCATTCTGTCAAAAGACATTAACACTATCAGTATTTAATTTTGATATCAGGATTTTATGAGTAATGGAGTTTAGTTCATGCTTCATACTCTCTACAAAGTAATTCAAACGGTTTCTTCTGCTGAAAAAGTCCATGTCTTAATTATTGGTGCAATCCTTTCTTTGTTAGCCATACCGATCTTTGGGAAGAGTGAAATTAAAAAGCAAATGAATGAGACAATGATAAAATAGGATGCAAGTTTTGAAAACATGCAGTTAAATCCTACTTTATCATTTTAAATAATATTGACATAGTATGTACACCCTAATAATTTTCTTAGATGAGTGGGAAAATGTAAACAAATTACTCCTCTTCTCAGGTTAGCACAGCAGGACTGTTATTCATTAAAAATAAAATAAAATTCAAATACCTTTGCCTCTGCCTTGACTGGCATCGGTGGTGGTGCATACTGAGGAGAAAGGGAAAGACAAGCATTTTAAACTACACTAAACACACTCCTAATAGTTTAACCTTATTATCATGATTATAATGAGACATGCAGGTTTAAACTTACATCGCTGTGATTGCCATGTGGAATTTGTTGGACCAGAGAAATCACACATACACAAGAAAACAAACAAACCCTTATTCTTCTGAGATGAAATACTTCATAGACAGGTAAACAATCTGGAAGAACCAACTTTTACATTGTGTGATGGCAGAACTTACTCATCAGACATAATTGTTCCTCTGAAAAAAGGATGCTGTTAATGACAAAAATAAAATTCAAATCAGTCCAGAGATTAATAGAAAATTACACCTCAAATCTTCCAAAACCTTTCAAGTGGCAGAGTAGTGTTTGACTGTAGCTGGTTTATATACCTTAGGCTTGCAGACCTAAGATTATCTATTGAGAAGATGAGTCACTACAGTAACACTTCGGGTTTGAAATTTGAGAGATGATCACTGGGGGAGTCAGGAGGACTCTTAATTTAAGATTTCACCTTCCAACTTTCTCCTAAAACAAAATACATAAATAAAATTAATTAACGGTTTCTTGTTAGCTACTTTGAAACTGAGACATATCACTCTGCTTTGATAATAGTCAGCATAGTACCCTGAAAAAAGGACAGAGTGAGATGTCTTTCTTTTTTTGAGCTAATGTAACAGCTGGCCTCTTGACACCGCCCACCACTCAGTCAGAAATTGTTTGTCTGTCACTGGGATTAACAGAAAAGCTCCGCTTGTTAACTCAAAAACTCTTTGCTGTCAGATATTATTACCACCTGCTGAAGAGGATAATGTCCCACTGACAAACAAAAAGATCCCACTATGCGACTGATATAAAGTATCTGACCTTGTGTCATTCAAATTCCTGGACTGTGTAATCTGCTGGGAATTACAGAAAACAGTCACCAAATAATATACAGTATCCCGCACAGTGTACATGTGTATGGTACACAGCTGAGTTATCATGTTCGGATACTTAAATGTAAACAAACACGAGCCCTCCACAGTCCCAAAGGATAAAGATAAAGACATTTTTGTGCACACAGCATGTCAGAGAAAAACAACAAACAATAAAAAATGATTGGTTTTCTGTTTGTGCTGCTTAACAGCAGATGTCACGTCGCTATATCCAATAACCTTTCTTGTGCTATGTCTGCCATCCACACAATGTGGGTGCACCCACTCAGCTCATATTAAACTCGTGGGTCGGATTAACCTGTGAGAGGCCCAGGGTGAAAAAAAAATTCCATGAAGAACATAGCATTCACTGGTCCTATTCTGAAATGAGATTTAAAACTTATTTTGTGTCACAGTTGGCAGTTAACAAGCAGTGAACATTGTGACTGGTACTCTGAAGGAGTTTACTTGATCAGAACTCAAGCATTTGTTCAACACATGTGTTTGTCCCAATCAGATGAATACTCTCTGTTATTGGACACTTTATCCACTTTCACTGTCAGGAATATAAAACATACCCATCTCAAGTATTAAAATTGGAATCATCCTGACAAGTGTTAAAATGTCTGTGTGACTGATTTCCACAAAAATGAAATTCAAGCCAATGGCAGTGAGAGAGAACAAGTGAGTGAAAAGTGCTGCTTCAGTTTTGTTTGTGAACCTGCAACGTTAATCCATTCTTCATACCTGTATGTTATTTTTCAGGGTGACAGACAGGTTAGAGTCATGCTCCAGTTCACCTGTCTGTATGACGCCGGAGTGCAGCACACACCAACACCACAGCTGAGGTTTATGTGGGATTACTCTTGTGATTCTCTATGCTGTCATCACTTCTAAGATTAACATATTTTAGAGAAAAAAAATCCTTTCACACTGTTTTCACATGTGTTTAAGTTAAAAGCAGAAACCATAGTATGGGATTAAATCACTAATGCTCTCATCGGGGCACTGTCTGTCTGTGTTCAAGGCAGTTAATATTGATCAACCATTTATTCTATCCTCTATATAACTTTATTTTTATTTTTATATCAGATAGCTGTTTGCATCCTTTAAAGGTTGGAAAGTGTCGACCTTCCTGGTGTCAACCATCGCTGACAGGCTTCACTTCTGTGAGAGTGATGATATGTTTTGTGGGCCTATGTGAACAGCAGCATGTTGTGTTTTATATAGAGTCAGGTTCAGAGTAGTTCCTAACTGCACAAGACAGCATGTCGCCCAAATTTGGCATAGCATCTATTTTAAGAGCAACACCTCCCTTCTTTGACTCATCTCTCTGTCCTTTTGTAATTCTTTAAGCTATAGTGGGGAACGAGGCAGTTGTATTGTTAAACAGATCTCAAATGTTCAAGAAAAAACTGTTAATTTTAACACCAGTCCATGCAAGAAGAGGTTAATACATATGGATGGTCATACATATGTAACCTAATCTCTCTTCACGGTGCCAGGGATGACACAGACATTTGTCTACATGGATACACACCAACCAAAAATATCAGTGTATCTGACTTCTCCCAGTGCACTGAGGTGACAAACTCTGAGCTGAGTGATTTACACTACCTGGCATGCAGGTCAGCACTGACATAACAAACAGGCCACAGCAAATACCTTTTCAAAAAGTACTGAAACTTGTACATCCAGTTTAATGTAAGTACATTACTTGTTATTGTGTTATTTTAAGGGACAGCTGACAATTTATTCATATGGTTTCCTAATAACACACACACGTATCTTACACTGTCAAAGGCTCTCAGCTGCACATTTAATGAAAACATTAGCAATGTAAATCTTTACAAATTACAAATACATAGTTTCACAGTTTTGATAGAAAATAAATAATTTCTACAAACAGATGGGGATTGTAGTTTTAGAACAAACATTTCCCAAACTTGTGTGAACAGTCTTTGCCAGAGACTAATTTTTAGTCTTGACTTGGTACACAGGATTTAATTTGTGAGATCAGCTATAACAGGGTTTTTCAAGTCCGGTCCTCGGGTCCCCCTACCCTGCATGTTTTAGACCAAGGCTCTCCAACTCTGGTCCTCGAGAGCCCCTATCCTGCATGTTTTAGATGTGCAGCTCTTCCAACACACATGATTCAAATGATCAGGATCGTTATCAGGCTTCTTCAGAGCTTGATGAGGAGCTCATCTTTGGAATCAGGTGTGTTAGAAGAGGGACACATCTAAAACATGTAGGATAGCAGCCTTCGAGGACCAGGATTCCCCACCCCTGGTCTACTGCTTCCTCTCACCAGTGTCACCTGGGAAGATGAACCTGGTTGTTGGGCATGCGCAGGACAAACCATGTCGCCGCCTTTACGGAATACAGTTTTTTACAAAACAACTGCTACGTATATACGTAAAATGCAGCCCAAACGACAACATCTAGTCTCAGCACTTGAATTATAGTTGTATATAATTTTAATCTTTCCAGTCGTAATAATCATCAAAATGTTTATGGGTTGTTGTTTTTTGTAAATAGTGGAACAGAACGATGCGGGTTAAGGGACAACTTTACGAGGTGTACGTGAAGGCAGCACACGCTAACCCCTGAAAACCCATTCATCATGGGCTTTATCGTTATCACGCTAGCCGTTGACTTCACTCGCTAACCGGGCACATGTGTAGGAAATAGTAGGTGGATCGTAACGCCACTTGTACACATGTAATTGTATCTGTTTAGCCGTAATATTTGCTCGTGAATATTTCTAACTTGAGCGACACTTTCCTGCCTGGTGTGGGGAACTAACGTCTCGTGTTATGGGAGAGACACGGAGGTCAAGCGAACGGTGGGCTGTCAACAATAATGTCGGAGTAAAACGAGCCTGTTGGCGCTTTGACAGCAGTCTTTTCATATTGTAGCGCTGGTAAGGACGATACTGTTTGCGATGAGCAGTTAGTGTGTTCTGTTTTGCTATTTATGTGGTGGCTTTTGCAAGTATGATTATAAAAACATGGCCGATCAGGTAACTAGAGCTAAAGAGATTCTGACTGCAATGCAGTTAACCTAAGTGGCTTTTCCTGCTAGCCTTGCTTTGCTAACATAATCTAGCTAACTGATAATTGCAGTCGTGTTTACAAACTGCAGTTAAATATATGCATTTGAAACGAGTCAAAGGGCTATTTTACAGTAAAGCTATAATGTTTAGTTTAGCAGAGGGAAGTTAGCTTATTGGCTAATGAGCTTGTAAATAGGGGAAGGGGCTCCTCCACACTGTCAACAACATATGGCTGATCCCCAGTCTTCACTGTTAGTGACAGCAGCGTGGAAAGCCACTGGCAAATTCATTGTTTCTGCTATTGTCAATGTTTCTACACAGATCAACATAGAATTGAATCATGCCTGGGAAGCTGAAGGCCAAAATTGTGGCAGGGCGCCACTTGCCTGTCATGGACAGAGCCAGTGATCTTACTGATGCTTTTGTAGAGGTAAGTTAAGATTATTTTTTTATGAAACAATTAAAGTCTACAACAGCATATACTCATGAACATTATAGATAAGAAGGTACTTAAAAGATGTGTCTTCTACCATTTATTTTCCAGGTTAAGTTTGGAACTACAACCTTCAAAACAGATGTCTATCCAAAATCTCTCAATCCACAATGGAACTCAGAATGGTTCAAATTTGAGGTAAAACGCCTGTGAGCGCCTCACAAAAAATTCACAAAAAAAATCTATATAAATTGCATTTAGTACCAGTATTTTTCACCTCTTTTCACAAGAGAGTATCTGATCTTATCTCTGCTTCGTATGTTGTTCTTCCTCTGCAGGTTGATGATGAGGACTTGCAGGATGAGCCGTTGCAGATCACAGTGTTAGACCATGACACTTACAGTGCTAACGATGCCATAGGGAAAGTTTACATTGACATTGACCCGCTGCTGTGCACTGAGGCAGCTTCTGTTATCTCTGGCTGGTTTCCTATCTACGATACCATTCATGGTAAAAGAATCAACTAGCATCAACACACTGTCGTATATAGTAACTACTGTCACAAACTTTTATATGTATTTTCCTCATCACATTGCCTTTTCCATTATTTGTCATTAGGTATCCGAGGGGAGATCAATGTCCTTGTCAAAGTGGAGCTCTTCAATGATTTGAACCGGTTCAGACAATCATCATGCGGGGTCAAGTTTTTCTGCAGTATGTCTGATTCGACTTTTGATTCACAGTGCAGCATGAGACACAATTTGTGTTCATCATTTGCAGATGAATGTCAGACAGAGCCATTACCTACAAAGCAATGCATGCAAGATGTTTAATTTAAAGTCATTGTATTTGAGAATCTTATTTAGTCTCATTAGTACACCAGCAGAAGAGGTTGCATCAGCAAATTACAAACTATCTTAGTGCCATCAATGTAAAACTGGCATTTAGGAATTTGTTCTAAAAATGACTGAAGTTTTGAAGGAACTTTTCTCATTAAATCTGAACTGCACAATTCACATTAATCTTCTTTGGAAGAATAAGAATTTAGTTTTTCGCTGTTCTCTGCTTCTCTTCTTAACGCACTTATGTGTTACCTCCTGTGGCAGCTGCATCCATTCCACGGTGCTACCGGGCAGCGATGGTGCATGGGTTCGTGGAGGAACTCGTGGTGAATGAAGATCCAGAGTACCAATGGATCGATCGTATTAGAACTCCGCGGGCCTCCAATGAGGCTCGTCAGAGGCTTATTTCTCTCATGTCGGGTAAGCAAACTTCATATTAATCCTGTTTTCATCTCAGATAGAGGAGTTCGGTCCTCCCTGTTCTCCTGCTCGCTTGTTAACATGACTGTGTTTTTCTTCCTCTTTAGGAGAGCTGCAGAGGAAAATAGGTCTTAAGGTGCTGGAAATGGGTGGGAATGCAGTGGTGGGGTACCTGCAGTGTTTTGACCTTGAGGGAGAGTCGGGCCTGGTGGTCCGGGCCATAGGTACCGCCTGCACACTGGACAAACTGAGCTCTGGAAGTGCCCCCAACACCAACACACATATTCACCCTAACACAGCCCCTGCTTCCAATGCCTGTAATTCCCCTTCTAAAGATGGAAAGGAGTGAGTATGAACCAACAACAACAGCATGGACACTAGCTATTTTTTTTATGTGCAAGTTCCATTAGTTTGTGAGAATGTGGAAAGATGACCACTGTATGCATGAGAGAGAGAGTGTCTGGACGGATCGTACTGTATATTAGTTTGTGTACAATCTAGCAGAAGCCTCTGTGTGTGTCTCAGTATCTATGAATCTCGTTTTGTAGTCCGTGTGTCTGTTGTGTCACGTGTAATGCATCATGAAACTAATAGCACACAACATAACCTGAGACACACACACGTACAGTACACACACAGCCATCCTCAACCCCCCTCCTCCCTTGTTTGCTCTTTTAGACCACTCTTGCATGGCTTTCTGCTCTACCTCTGCATGTTCTAGTGCTGCGTCTTGTAGTGAGTATCTAGCACACATGTGTTCTGCTCAGCCTTTAACCGTGTGATCGCTTAATATGTTCTGCTGTCCTCACCCTCAGTGGTTGGTTTGTGTTTTTATGTATTTAGTGTAACTACAGTTGAGTGCATGTGTGCCTCTTATTTGCATTCATACAGTGTGTTTCTGTTAATGTATGTGAGATCATGTGTATCGCGGATGTAAACACAGGGATGGTGATGAATGAAATGTAGAAATTTAATGGGGAAAACAATTTTTGGTGAATGTACAGTCAGCCATGACAGAAAGTATATCCCGGTTACTTCCTATAGGTTATGGTAGGTATCAAGAAGGATAACAAATTTAAATATTGTCGTCTATTGCATCTTCCTCTTCTTCTCTATGAGGGGTAGAGGAAGATGCTCGTTCCCCCCTGTGAGATTGTCTGCAGTTTGATTTGTTCTTGTGAAAACTAGAAATAATGTAAAAACCTAAAACTCATGAAGTTGAATCTATTTTTGATTATTTATTTATTTATTTATTTATTAAGACTTTTTTGAAATAGCAAGTTCACTTTTATCATATTTGACAATATTCATTCCTGGAAGTACTAAATGGTAATAAGAGAAATTCCAGTACAATTGCACATGTTCCCTGTTCAATTTATTTATTGTTATTTTTACGTTTTTAAATTTCTTTCCTTGCAAACAATAAATATACCTTTCTTTAACCTGACTACCGACTGTACAAAATGTTTACCAGGAAATACAGTTAATTATTTAATATTTTCATTGATTTGATTAATCTCCATTTGAATATTTGGTCTTAAGTATTCTTGCTTTGAAATAATTTTACCTATAACCAATTAAGCAAAAGTCTTGGCCAGGCCACCTTTTCAGACTTCAACAGGATTGTTTTGGCTTAATAAAGCACACAATTAAAAAAATAAATAAATAATTAATTGAATATTGGAATAAATTATTCATTTCCTATGAAAATGATTGCTTTTAAATTTTCTGTCACTGGCTTCTTGCATCATGGTGACATAATTTGATCCAGCTTAGTTTTCTGTGGACATTTGTTTTTTTCTGTTGTGTTTGCATCCCTGTTTTGTATGTGAGAGGCTGAGAGCTATGCACGAGTTTCCCGCTGCTGTCACGTGACTTTAATGGAATAATGGAGCAAAAAGTGGGAGTAAAAAATAAGCCCTCTTTTTGCTGTTCTTTTCCTTTTTGTCTCCTTTTTCACTCTACTGCAATGTTGTGTTGTGTTGGTTGTTGTGTGCGTCTCTTTCTTCCTCTCTGCCTACATTCGGATTGGGACGTTTCTCACTGCTTGTGTCCAAATCGGCCCTGCGTCTTCCTCTTTCTCTCTTTCTCTCTCTGTGGTGATTGGCCCAGGTCTCCCCTTGCCCACGGATGCCGCTCCACCCACAACAGCCCAGTGCATTCGGCCTGCAGCTCCCAGAGACTGTCCCAGAACTTCTCTGTCTCTGTTCCCACACTCATCTTCACTGGTACGCAGAGGCAGGGAAGGAAGTAGGCGCAGGAGAAAGACAGGAAATTTGAAATGACGGTGATGGTTTTTATTCGGAGTCTGGGTAGTTTGATAGTGTAGACGGAGCCATCAAGACAAAGAAGGAAGACAGACACCTTTATGCGTGTTGTCAGAGAAAAGACCAAACGTTGACCTTCAAATCCCTCCACTTGTCTTTTTCAATTATTCCACGGCAGTCTGCATCATTTTGCATTTCTGAGGAAAGGCCTGTGATCTCTCTATAGTCACCTGACCTTTGCTTCTCTCTATGGGACACATGCTTCAGCTTGTCATCCTCTGTTGACCTTTTTTGTGTTTCGCCACATTGCCTTTGTTAGTTAAATTTGTGTCTGTGTGTGTGTGTTTTTCTTTGTGTTTTAATTTTTGCCTTCCATGCTTGCTTTTTAGTTTTCCAGCCATCCGTAGCACCTCAAACACGCCTCACCCAAAGCAAACAAACTCGCACATTCAAAAGTCACCTTCCCACGTACTCTCAACATTGAACCCAACACCCACATGTGCACACGGACACACATGCAGACGCTCAGAGGGTGAGGTGGTGACTGACATGTATGTGTGTCATGTTCTCCTGGCAGGCCGGTATTTGGTGAGGATCTGCCCTCGTCCT
>OOFC01050393.1:30835-43285 GCA_900323345.1 Pseudochromis fuscus | reverse complement strand
TTGTGCAGCCCTTAACAGAAAAAACGTTTTGAGAAAAGGTGCACTTCCTAAATTGGACCTCACAGTCCCCCCTTGTTATGGATCTAGTGCTGGTCTCACAATTTTTTTTTTCTATAAACTCTCCCAAAGGTGGTGGAGCAGAACCATTTAAAACACGATACACTAGGCAACAGCTTCTAAACTGTTTTAAGTTTTCAAAGTTCAGAAAGTGATATTTCCCTAAAAGGGAGCATATATGGAAAGACTGAGGTCTCTGATCAAATATCTTAATTGAATTTTTATAGAGTTGTTCAATTGGTTTGAGTGCTGTGACACCAGCAAACGACCATACTGTAAAACAGTAGTCAATATGAGACAGGAACATACAGTAAAGATAGGACTTTGCTGCCTCAGTTGTAATGAAAAGCTGAATTTGTTTAAAGTTTTGCATATTGAATTTAATTGTATTTACAGCTTTTTTATATGTTTCTTGAATGTTAGGTTGGAATCCAGAAGGACTCCGAGATATTTAAACTGAGTTACCTGCTCCAATTCCTCACCATTCAAAAATATGAAAGACCTTGATTGATTTACAGTTTTTTTACTGAAAGTCAGTTGAACAGTTTTGTTTGAGTTTAGCATGAAGCAGTTTTTTGAAGCCAGTCGTGCACTTTGTTAAGTCTTTTAGTCAACTTGGCAGCAATAGCCCTAAAATCCTTACCATATGTGTACAAAACAGCATCATCGGCATACATCACTATGTTTAAATCGTGGCAGATATCCGGTAAATCGTTTATGTATAATGAGAACAAAAGAGGCCCAAGTACAGAACCTTGAGGGACTCCGACGTCCATGCTTAGGCACTGGGATTTTACTCCGCTTATAGTAACACATTGTGCTCTATTTACGAAATAAGACTGGAACCATGACAGGGAATTATCAGAGAAGTTGAACTGCGAAAGTTTAGTCATTAATACTTTGTGATTGACTGTCTCGAATGCTTTTTTAAGATCTAAAAAGACAGCGCTGATGTATTGATTTTTGTCTAGTAACATCTTAATATTTTTAATAACAAAAGCAAGTTGCTGTCTCTGTGGAGTGGTTTTGCATTTTGTGCAGTGGTGTGGGTCCTGTTTCAAGATGTCTTATTATTTGATTTGCTATGCATTTTTCCAACAGGTAAAATGGTAAGATACTGGTAAATGGTAAATGGAGTACATTTATGTAGCGCTTTCATGACCTTAGCTAGGTCCCAAAGTGCTTTACAATGCAACTCATTCACCCATTCACACAGTCACACAGCACGAGCTGCCATGCAAGGCGCTAGCCACCATTGGGAGCAACTTAGAGTTCAGTTTCTTGCCCAAGGACACTGTGGAGAAGGAGCCGGGGATCGAATTCACAACCTTACGATTTACAGGCGACCCACTCAACCAGCTGAGCCACAGCCGCCTACTGATTGGTCGGTAATGGGTGATTTGTGTTTTTGACCCTGATTTATAAACTGGCGTTATTTTAGCATCTTTCCAAGACACTGGAACTACTTTCTGATTGATAGATTGATTGACCAAATGAGTAATTGGTTTTACCAGTGCCTCAGCATGTGTCTTTATAAAGTTGGTGTCAATTTCTTGCATGTCTCTAGCTTTGGATTTCTTAAGAACTTTAATTACCTTTTCTATATCCGACACAGTTACATTTTGTAACTGGAAGATGGGCTGATCTGCTTGTATACAATAATTTATTATACAATACAATAGTTTGTTTGTTTGTTTGTTTTTAGAAACACAATTGTATTTACACCAGGACAGGTCTACCAGCAAATGTAAAAGCTCTAATGAACTGACAGTGGGATTAATCATTTCTGTGACATGATAGAGTTATTAATATCAGAGCTAATTACTTAGTGAGGCGTTTTACCTCAGAAAGCTATCAGCTGGTGTGATGTTTACTTTGTTGTCAATTGCTCTGTTTTCTGTGTCAATCTGCTCACAGATCATTAATGATAAACAACACTATTGAGATCTAAAACTATGAACTTCAACAAAAACCTGAACACATACGTTCACGTTCGAACACACAGAGCTGCAGACTTGATTTATCCACTGCCTCTGAATCTAATAACTGCTTCCAGACACTTTGTTGTTGTGCATGCCACTGAGTGTTTATGTGTACGTGTACAAGCTGACAGCATGTGTGTGTGTTTTGAAGGCCACTGCCATGTGGTGTGAAATGGGGAGGAGGGGGCGCTTCCTGCAGCAACTACAGAGCTTTGATCCCAGTATATCTTCCAGTCATCACTCAGTACATGAGATCCACAGGGAACAGAGACACGGACCGTGCTGGCATATGCACAGCGTATACAGGACGTCACTGATGCTATGTGGAGTGACAGGACAGCAGCACAGCTATGGATGCATCGGACAGACAAGCAGGTGGGCAGATAGACACAAAGTGTGCTCACTGCAATAGCAACATGCAGCTTTGCTTCATAGAGAGATGGACACAGGGACAGACAGGCAGAGTGACAGATAGCATGAGAATAACAGACGGCCGGACAGATGCAGGATTGTCTTCCAGATCTACGCTAAGACACTGGCCAGGTATAGCGTCTAGTAGCACGCCACTCAGAAAGACACGGACAGCTGCCGCATGCTATAGTCCGAGTCGCACAGAGACAGACAGATGCCCTTCTCTCAGCTGGAAAGATGCTGCACCTCTGTGCACACAAAAAAGAAAAAACACACACAAACACACACAGCGCTCTGCTCGTCCCCCTCTTTTCTCCACCTGTCTGCTCCTTGCTGTCAGGGAGCCAGACAGGAGGTGATGTTTGTTCCCTCAGGCACTGTCATCTTCTCTTTTCCCCCCTCCTCGCTCATGTCTCCTCCCCCCTTCTTTCCTTTCCTTTTCTGTCTCTTCCTTTCATTATTGTGTGGCATTTACTATTTAAGCACTGCAGCCCTCAAAATAATACCACGGACAGACAGCACTGAGTGTAATGTATATTTGTGAGTCTGTTTGTGGCGAGAGTCCAGGTATGAATATGACAAGGGCTTGGTGCCAGAGAGGGTGCTTGAGCAATTGTGTGAATGCTAATGCCCATATATGAATTCATTGTTATTTAGCTTTTCTATCTCTGCTTTTCTTCTCGGTTGTGCATCCAACTGGCCAAGATTCTTTTAGCAAATTATTCCAGCCTGTGAATGGCTGTTGATGATCAGAGAAAGAAAAAATATGGATTAAGAAAAAAGGGAAGGAGAAGGAGGAGTAACTGCTGCGTTACATTAAATCAGGACATTGTCCTGTACACAAGCCCACTGGAAAAATATTCATAGAATAGCCTTACTGTGTCTCGCACTGTGGGTTTTAGCAGTCCAGCTGGTCACATTGTATATGGTACGATTGTTAAGTCCAGTTGGCCAATGTGCTTTTTATCATGAAGCCAAACATTCACCTACCAGAAAATATGCAATAAATATAAAAATTTTATTAAGTAGAGCTGACATACTTTTTTTAAACAAAGAACATTTGTCATTTCATCTAGTGACAGTGATGGCACAAAAGATTCAATAAAGCATTTGTCAGCCTCAGGGCAAAGACCCGACTGAAAGCAACACAACGCCCAGATTCATGTGGCAGAAGTGAATTGCTTTGCAAGGCATTGTGGGATTCTTGGTGAAATGGGACTGACCTGCAATGCAAAAAATGGAGAGGCTAAAATTAGAACTTCAACTTTATGCAAATGTTTGCAAAGTTTACCTGGTACTATCATATTTTACAGAATGAATAAATAGAGAGCAGTGGTGTGTTCTCAGGGGGAGATGAGCTCACAACCTCACACAAGTTGTGCAATTTATGTACACAAATGTTTCCTAGAACAAAAGTTGTAATAAAGAGTTGTAGGCAATGTTATGTTACATTAAACTTAGAAGCAAATGATTGTGAATTTACAAATCCAAAGAAGACAGAGCAATAATGAAAATTATTTGTTGTGTCTTTGGGAATTTAGTAAATGCAAATTTATATTCACCTTCCTTTTTTGAATCAAATAGTAAAGGTGCACCCTGTAAAACCTGTGCTGTGATAATTGTAATCATTTGTAAAATGACCTGTTTCAACATTGCACTTATTTTTGCACCGCTTTGTGATTATGCACATTTTATTGATCTGGAACTGGATTCAAAATGCAATGTGTTAAACCCAGCTCCACTGTACATGCCTCACAACAACTAAAACCTGGCGTGTGCCTAGTTACTGTGCTCCTTGTTCTCAGGCAGTGACTGTAAAAAAACAGAAAACTTTCTATTAACTTTCTAAAATTCGAACCTCTGTGTGTGTCTTTGATTACAGACTAATGAGCTGATCAGCATCAACAAGTTCATCAACTAAAGTTCATCAACTAAAAGCAACAAGTGAATCTGTGAGTTTTGGTTATTTTCATTTTAGCTGCAGAAGGTTTAAAGCTAACTATAACTGGATTTGACATGAGTGCCAAAGTAATTTGTCTTTAATACATTGATTTGGTGCTAGATTTAGATTTGATCAAATGCTATGAAAATCCAGCCCGTCATACATTCATCATGAAAAATTTAACACATAAAGTTGTTCCCTGTCTTGTTAATACTGAAATCATTCAGTACAGTTTGGTTTCCTTCTAAACAGCATCTGAGTCACAGATAGATAATGAATGCCGAATGCAAAACGAGTGTCTCCCAACTTCAGAAACTTTGCATGTATTTACAGAACTCAACATCATAGATTAATGAAAGCAAAATAACATGAAAATGTGTATGATTTGCACATTAATTAGTTGTTTCCTGTAACCTTTGTAAAAGAAGAGAAGAATTTAGATTTGATTTTCCCTCTCCTTGTTCCTGCCTCACACTCAGATTTTAAGTGAAAGAAACTGCCCACTTTTCATCAGTGGACGCTCTGATTGGCTGAGCACAAATCAACCCAGAAGGTGGCCTGGGATCAGATTTTGATGGACGCCTACAGTAACTGGCGCTGCATGATCTGTGAAGCCCTCCTTTGAGCCTGAACCACAGTCACAGACTTGGTCGTTGACTTTTTGCAGCAAAAATTTAAACAGTTTGCTGTTCTCCTTTGTTCTGCAGAGCGAGGCACATCACCATTTATTTTGGACAGTACCAAAAGTGGCAAACACCTGTTTATTTGACAAGAACTGAAATACATATACTTTGTACTTACGATTCAATATTATAAATGAATTTCAATCCATATTAATTTAGATACCACTCCAATGTCCAGTGTCTCAGTGAGTCACCATAAAGGGAGGAGGATGGATTAAGTAAATTATTATTTGTCACCTGCTTTTAAGGGTGAATAGATCAAAACCTTTTTTTTTATTACCACCAGGTACAACACAAGGAGTATCAGAATTTCCATCCAAACACTTTGTACAAACCAGAGGAGTCAAAATGTCCATTCATACAGAGTCCTTCAAATAAAATGAGCTCTTTTGAAAATATTCAGTCTTTGCAGCTGTTTTGTTCCCAGACATATTTTACTACAAGATCCACATTGTTTGAGTTCAGCAGTGACACGACTGGAGCAGGATTTGGAGCCAGACCTTTTTGATTTGTGGAGGTGGGATTTGCCAAGAATAATCAAAAGCTGAATTACTGTTATTACTATTCAACTCACTGAACACAGCGAATAACATCACAGCAAATACATCCGTTTGTACAATCCTACCAGTTTCCATAAAGCTTGGGATATCAGTCTAAAATTAAATTGAATGAATCACAGTGAATAAATCACAAAAACAGTGTAAATCAAGTGTACATCTTTCCATTACTTCTAGCCAGGTAGATTTGAAATAAACTCCAGAGGCATGCTTCTTTTACTTCATATTTGTTTACAGCATGCTTTATTTCACTTAACAGCAAGTGTTTTCTCTGTAAATCACCCAGGTTAACACCAAAAGATTTTTGCTGCAGGAGGTATAAATCCGAGCCAGTCCAAAGCATTTCTGATGTGTCTGATATCAATTTCTCCAATAGAAACCTGGTGGTGAAATCTGAATGAAATTACACTTACAGGAACTACATCAAAAACAAAAGCATATTCGTTATGTGTGACAGGTTCTTACAATTTTTGAAAATATTCTGAATATGAATGAATATTCTTGAAAAATGGATGAAGTTAACGTGACATCAGCTGTTGGTTTGTGGACTGGAGTGACCATATTTGGATATGAAGGAAATAGGGAGGAGGTGAGTCTAACCCTTTAACCTGAAAAAAGTTAAGGTCTACTCTCACAGGAAACCACACCTGTCAATCAAACTAATCAAACCATGCCCCTAAATCTTCCTCTTCTTGAAGCCTTATGATAAAATGATTTTCAGATGGACCACCAGGTCACTAATAAGAAGAATTAACTTTATCTAATGACATCAGAATGACTTGTGGGAAAAAAAGTTATTGACTGAAAATGATCATTTTTTTTAGTTTTTTGGAGTCATCATCTAGTGGCCATTGTTGGTACTGCACTTTTTTGCATCACATTAGCTTCACTTCACTTCCCTTTCTTTATAGTCTACAGTCTAAGAGACTGAGAGAACTTTGTTTTTTGTTAATTAGCTATTGATATATTAATCAATTTATTTACTTATATTTATTGCATATTGTTATTTGAATACATCATATATTTCAGGATAAATGTTACTTTTGTTTAAAAGCATGTTGCTGTTGTCTATTGCTTTGAACTTTTTAAAAACATTTTGTTCTTAAATTTGTATGGTTGCCAGTTGCCATCATGTTGTTGTCAACTTCATATTTTCAGAGTTTTAACTTTACACCATTTATTTTATTTTACACTAACACAAAACTGAACCAACGCACACTTTTCTAAATATGGGAGATTTATTTCTAGGAACCAGCTTCACAAAGACACACCGACTCCAGCTGAGTTCTGATTTAGTAACAGTTCACACAGACTTGTAGCGTTGCTATGATTTTCAGATCAATCTAATTGTGACTAATGACATGTTGTCCACAGCACGCTCCGTTCACGTGACCGCGGCTCAGAGGAGGAGACATTAGTGAGCGCCGCCTGACTGGACTGAAGATATTTGCGGCTGTATCAGGGGAGGAGGAGATAAAGTTGGTGAACCACAGCCGGATGGTGTTGAAGCTTACTGGTGTTTTTAAAGCAGTAATTTATGTTCAGCCATTATCCTTGTTTGAGCACAAATTTGTCTTTTCTTCCTTCAACCATTCTTCAAAAAACACCCTAAGAGCTAAAGATAAGACAATACAGTAAGATAAATTAGCTCTTACGAAAATACAAAATTACACAAGTGTAAATTAAATATATGAACAAAATATTAATGCAAAACTAAACGAAACAAAACAATATCTACAACTAGGCGCTTAAGACAACACAGATCCTTCTTGCAGTCGCAAAATTTAATAATTACAGTTTCCACATTTTATCAAGCAACTGCCGGTGAAATACAAACTTCCTGTTTACATTAGTGCCAAAAAACCCCCCCAAAACATCAAAGGAAAAATGCACTGTCAAAATAAAAACACAAAAATAATAGTTATTTATCAACCAAAACATGAAGCAAAAAACCTCATAAAGGACCTTAATTATGGTCCTTTATGAGGTTAATTTACAAGTAGAGAGCGCCGCCGAGTCCGACTGACTGGAGTGGAGATTTTACTGCTGTAGAGAGAGGAGGAGGTATTACCAACTGAAAAAAAAACACAAAATGAGCCAGAGTCAAAGGCAAGCAGCTTTTGGAGATACTTTTCTGGGCACGACACACAAGGTAAACCACAATGCATTATTTGTCAGAAAAACATCTCTTTCAAGTCTGGGTCAACAAAGAACTCACACCACCACATGAAAACTCCCGAATAATAGTGTCAGATGTCAGAAAAGGGACTGACTCCGAGACTAATGAGAGTGACATCTCTGTCAGTCCCTCTTCCACTGATTCCTCTAGTTCTGCCTCCACATCAAGTAGTGTAAGATGCCAGGCCAATGATATTCCCTCTTCAGCACCAGCATCACCTCCCTCAGACAGCACTGGGCCCACATAATTATCTGGCCAAGGAACTTCCTCTTCCAGAAAAACCATCCCTGCCACAAAAACCAGACCATCATGTCTCACAGTTTTGTCACACTTGCGGCGACTCCACTGAGACACACTGACTTTCATCCATTACCGATTGTGAAAGATAGAGGTTCTGTAATCCTCTCAACCCCTCCTACACTCTTCCAAGGTGGGTAATATCCCATAAAAAAGAAAAAAAATGCATGTCCAAAGCATCAGCTGTGGGCCTTGCAACAGACTGCTGGACATCAAGAGTGATTTATAAACATATATATTTTTATTGTTATTATTATTTTTATAGTTTTTACTATATTAATAAAATATGCTCATCCTGAAAGTTTAGCAGTAAAGTTGTTTTGCATGAAAGATATCTGTAGCCCGTGTAGTTTTTATTGTACTACAAGGTTTTTTAGGTGGGGGAAAATTCAAAATAGTGATGTCACTCTCAAAGCATTGGGATATGGCACCACCTTATGGGATGTTTACAATGACAATACAAGCCAATTGATATTCTAATCAATATTTCAGAACAGTTCCCACTAGTAGCGTAACATCATGGTGATAGGCTCCAGTGCAAGTATTTGTTTTGTTTCCTCACCCTTGCCCTAAATACAAGCGCACGCTCATGCACACTGCACACATGCACACACACACACACACACACACACACACACACACAGTCCCTCGAGAGATCTCCTACTGTCACCATGTAGGCTAACGTTACAGGTGATTGACACTCATATCCTGCAAACCAGCCTTTCAGCACCATGGACAGCGGCTGATGCTCCATATCAGCACTTCTCTAACAGGCTGCCCTGACCTGGGCTCAAACTACCACAGCCTGATGATGCCTCCAAGCTATCAAACATTCAAATACCAAAACATACAGACATACCACTCCACATACACCTGCAGTCACACACACATGCAGCCTCAATCACTCACTCATTCACAAACACCCCACAAACATAATTATATCATCAGATTAAAGCTCTTCTTTGTCACAAGCTTCTTGACGACACTTTGTTTATTTTATCAATGTTTTAATGTTTTCAGTGCATACCTGCAGACAGACTTCACAATGAATGTCAAAATTTGTAATAAGCTTTCTTGTCATATTAATCATACTTGTTTACTAGAAATTTATTTATTTATTTATTTTTATTTGAATAAAATGGCAATATATCTCCAATAAATGTCCCAACATTGGTGACTGTCATGTAAATAGTGTCTTGCTCCTATTGTTTTGTGTAATGCAAGGGAATACATTGGCTGTACATACACAAAACTAACACAAAAAGACAGAATAAAGTCTGTAGATGTTTTTACAAACAGGTTTTATCGGTATAGCTCTGAAAACAAAAAAGAATCTTTAAAGTGTACTAATTGTTACTTTCTAAAATAAATGCAGCACTGGGGGACATGCATGGTCATTACCTATTCAGCACTTTAAGGGTTAAAAGGCTTCAACACAACAAATTTAATACGACAATACAAAGAAAAAACATGTTTTTGTCTAGATTAAGGTGACCGTCTGGTTCCTGTTTTCCAAATCATGTAGCCAGTAGCACTCATCATAACTAAATGGGAAAATAGAAAAATTTGGCGATTCCGTGTGATCAGTATTGATGAGCAGCAGTGGCACACACACACACACTCACACACACACATATATATTGTAGTATATCAGCTGGAGAGCTCAGTAGGTAATTGTAGTACTGTTCGGCTGCTACTATGGATACAATGTGGGAAGAATGGATGCTTTGAAACCCCACATCATCTTTAACTAAGAAACAACTACTCACCCAGTGTTTGAATAGCCACAACAGGAAGCTACGATCACAGTTGGAGATGGATGAGGTACAAGATGCCTCATCTTAGGTACAAAGATGCTACGGCAAAAGGGAACCAGGATGACAGGTCAATAAGGGGGTGGTTTCACAATCACCCCCAAGCATTAAGACTGGGTACCAAGCCCCAAGAACAGGAAGGCTTAACACAAGAGCAGTTGACCTGAGAGAGAAGATCATGAAATCCTGGGGTAACTGAACAACCTCCCGCTTGCCAAGGCTAAAGAACAAAGTACCAGGCCAGTCCCTACTAGAGGATATAAACTCGGCACTGTCAAGTATCCTTACTGAGAACATCACTGAAACCAATAGGCTGATATAAACAGAAGCTACAAGATGTGTAGCCCGAAGGAGCAGCCATGGAAAAGAAGAGTCTAGGCAAAAATCAAGGCAACAAGGAGAGATGTTAGCCTCCTAAGGGAGCTAAGCAGAGGTGTGAATCTCAAGGAAGAACTGCCCGAGAAGTACAGCAAACTTTCCACAACAGAGGCTCTGGAGACTGCTAAGCAAAGGTTCACAGCCCTGGCTACCCGGCTGAAAAGATACAGCAGTGGAGGCAAGAAGAATAAACATGATGTTCTCCACCAACCCAGCCAAAGTCTACTCTCAGTGGACAGGTAACAAGATGACAGTAGACCCACCCCGGGGTGAGACTGAACAATACTGGAGGAGTATCTGGGAGAAGGATGTGACATATAACCCCAATGGGCAATGGCCATTAGGGTTATATGCCAACTACCCTCCAGGCAGAACACAGCAACCTCCCAGTACAAGATCTAGTGGTCATCACTACAGCAGATATCCAGGCAAGAGTATCTAAGATGAAGAGCTGGGCAGCACCAGGGCCTGACATGATTCACGCCTACTGGCTTAAGAAGCTAATCGCACTCCATGAACACCTGGCAGCACAAACAAACCAGCTGCTAACATCAGAGACCCACCCAAAGTGACTAACCCAAGGTTGGATGGTCGTCATCATGAAGGATGAAACCAAGGGACCAACACCGTCAAACACCATCAAACGTCTGACCTATAACGTGCCTTAGTACTACATGGAAGCTCCTGCCAGGCATCATAGTGACTAAGATGAGTAGGCACATGGACCAATACAAGAGCAAAGCACAGAAAGGAATTGGCAATAACACCAGAGGAGCCAAGCACCAACTACTGGTCGACAGGGCAATTGCACGAGACTGTAAGACCAGGAACACCAACCTGTGCACGGCCTGGATTGACTACAAGAAAGCCTATGACTCAATGCCGCACACATGGATACTGGAGTGTCTGAAGCTGTACAACATCAACAGGACACTAAGAGTCTTCATCCAGAACTCGATGAAGCTGTGGAAGACAACTTTGGAGGCCAACTCAAAGCCAGTTGCACAGGTGAGCATCAAATGCAGCATATACCAAGGAGATGCTCTGTCCCCCCTGCTGTTCTGCATAGGCCTGAACCCCCTCTTCCAACATAAATGATCAGCTCATCATCAAGCTCTGCAGAAGCCTGATAATGATCCTGATTATTTGAATCAGGTGTGTTAGAAGAGGAAAACATCTAAAACATGCAAGATAGCGGCCCTCATGGACCAGGATTCCCCACTCCTGATCCAGGAGGAAACAGTTGGAGAAGATGGCCCCTAATGACAAACTGCTGAGTGAATGCCTCAGGCAACAGAAACCTGATAAGGAGGTGGAAGAACCTGAACAGCCATCGTGGAAGGACAAATCCCTGCATGGCATGTACCACCAACAGATTGAAGAAATGGCTGACATCGAGGGAACATACCAGTGGCTGGAAAAGGCTGGACTGAAAGACAATACAGAGGCTCTAATCATGGCTGCATGAGATTAGGCCCTAAACAGACAATCCAGAGGCCAGGGTCTACCACACCAGACAGGACCCCAGGTTCAGACTGCAAACAAGCCCCTGAGACAGTGCAGGACATCACAGCGGGCTGCAAGATGCTGGCAGGTAAAGCAAGGTAGCAGGCATTGTGTACAGGAACATCTGTACTGAGTATGGACTGAAGGTCCTAGGGTCAAGATGGGAGACGCCCCTAAAGGTGATGGAGAACGAGCGTGCCAAGATCTAGTGGGACTTTCAGATCCACACAGACAAGATGGTAATGGGCAATCAATCAGACATAGGGGTGGACGAACAGCAGAGGACTGAGGTAGTGGTAGATGTAGTGATCCCAAGTGACAGCAACATCAAGAAGATAGAACATGAGAAGCTGGAGAAATACCAAGGTCTCAGAGAGGAGTTAGAGAAGATGTTGGGGGTGAAGGCGTCAGTGGTGCCAGTGGTGATCGGGGCACTAGGGGCAGCCTGTTAGAGAGAAGTGCTGATATGGAGCATCAGCCGCTGTCCATGGTGCTGAAAGGCTGGTTTGCAGGATGAGTGTGTGGCCAATCACCTGTAACGTTACCCTACATGGTGACAGTAGGAGATCTCTTGAGGGACTGTGTGTGTGTGTGTGTGTGTGTGTGTGTGTGTGTGTGTGTGTGTGTGTGTGTGCGCGCGTGTG